>CANTUS010000005.1:7075000-7236525 GCA_947683365.1 Euphorbia pulcherrima
GATATAACATGTCATTGATTTAGAAAATCATACCATTATTAATGAATCTTAAACAAAATTGGGTCTTTCTTAGCTGAGCAAATTAAAAACTAATTAATTCAAACACCCAGGTCCTCCACTTCGTTTTATATGTCAATTTAACAAATCCAGAGCTTTGAAATATTTATTACTAATATAAAAATGATTAATTTAATACTCCCAATTCATTCATTGCATGTTTGCTACAAATAAAGCATATAGATATAGATATAGAGGTGGCCTGCAACAAATAATAATAGAATACATATAGTACAACAGTCTTTAACAAGCTAGCTCAGCAGCAGGCAACAGAGCAGATATTATTTGTAGTATTATATTAATTAGAGAGAGGAGTAGAGATAACCAAATATAGTAGTAATTGGAAACAGAAATAGAAGTTATAAAGGGACAGTTGTAAAGTAATAAGAAGGCCTAGGGGTGGGACTAGGATAAATGAGGAGAGACAGCGGTGGCAGGCTTAATGAGGGGCTTAAAGCCGTAACTAAGAGCAGCTTCCCAAATTTTGTTGACGTTGAATATATGGCTTCCAAACTCGTCCACTTTCCAACCCTGTAAGCCATGCACTATCCCTGCTATCCTCCATGCACTCATTACCCTTCTCGGCAGCCAGTTCTCGCAGGAATCCACATTTTCGAGGGACGGGGGAGCTTCCATTGCCGGTGTTGTGTAGTAAAGGCAGTCCTTGCGGTATCTGTGAGGCGGAAACTGTGACATGGGAATGAAAATTGTTCCAGCTTTTGCCTTCTTCTGCTCGCCTTCGCTTAGTCCTTCCCCAACTAACCATGTCTGCATTATCAATTAATAAATTAAGTGTAAATGGGTTACTTAAAATAAAATATTAAATTAGTTTTTTATTTAATATATTCGGTTTTATTTAAGAACTTTTAAATTAGAGACCCTCTTTTTTATTTACTTCGGGACTCTCGAAATGTCACGATTGTTGAAAAAATTAATGTGTATATTATATTTGGTTATATACCTTGAGAGAATAATTGGATGAAAGAATGAGATTGTTGATGGAGTCATTATGAGTCCCAAATGATTCCCTCAGCTTCTCAAATTCTTCTTTTTGTGGAATTGCCACCTGAACCAATAGAGTACTTAATTACCAGCTGGCTAATGTCTTATAAAATTAAAATTATGAGTTCAATTATGATTAATGGGAGAGCTTATACTATCCTTTCTCCCTGCACGAAGAACGAGTATCCCGGAGCATGGTATGGAGCCTGATGCCCGTACTGGTTGGTTGGGAATATTAAATAGGTAACGAGTAATACCTGGGTGCCTGCCTGGCACAGGGTAAAGGCAACAGCAGAAGCTACTTTATTGGGCTTCCCTGCGAGAAGTAGTTGAGTAGTTCCTTTAGGAATGGTGTTCACAACAACAGCCACAGCTAGACTTGTTCCATCCACAACCTTGGTTTTCAGCCTATCCATCACCTGTAATTGACCGTGTTTGTCCATTAACTCATCTACCGAATTTAAGAGGCCAAGGCTCAACACCTTGACACCTTTCTTGTCGGCTTCAACTATGGCTTCCTCTATCATCCTATTGATTGCCTCCTTCTGCCCTTTCATCTCGTACTGCAACATTAATTAATCCAACATTTCAACACAGCTGTCTTTACTTGAGTAGCTATACATTAACATCACACAGATTATAGAAGATTCATATGTACTTGAAGAGTGTACTTGGGTATAGCCCAAGTTTGCAAGTTGAGCTTGTGAAAGCGGTGCCTCTCAACGACAAAGGTAGTGCGGCCATAAAGCCAGGTCAAGGCCATCGTGAAGAGGGTGAGAGGCGACAGTAGCCAGAGGTACCATTTGTTGGTGTGGGGATTGGAGGCAAAGTGGGCAAATCCAAAGCGGAGATGGTAAACCGAGTTGGGAGTGGTCAAGTGGGTGAGGTGGACCACATCGGCTACATCCTCTTGTCTTGTAAGTGAAGTCTCGTAAAGGGAATCAGTAGATTTGTCCATTGTCCCGTATATGTAGTCGTAGAATGGCATGAACAGCGAGTAATTGGTGCGGAACTGGGTGTGGTGCAGCGAGTGGAACCTGCAATATTATTATAATTAAGATCATATTAAATTAATAAGATGCACGAGGCAAAAGAAATAATTATCAGTAAGGATTTAGATTCTCTAAAGTTGAAAAAAAAATACTGACGAAGGTGTGTAGACGAGGTATTTGAGGGGAGGGAAGAGAGTAAATAGTGATTTGGGAAAGAGCTCGAAGTTGCAGTGGCCCATGTTGTTCATGAAATCAACGTAAGTCACGTATATAATGAAACTCCAGATGGAGGCAGTTCCTGTCAACAGCGTTGCGAATACGGGTATGGAGAAAAGCAAGAAGTAGACTATGTGCTCTGCAAACGGATGGATTACAGCTGCAAAATCAATCGTAAATCGTAATTTATTATCGTTAATTACCCCGAACAGATCAAAATGATAAGTTCTATATGTATACAGGTAATGGGCTCGGTGACGATGGAGGAATGGTGGTGGGAATGGTAGCGAGAATAGAGGAAATGGTGGTGGAGAAGACGGTGAAACCAGTAGTAGAGGAACTCGACAGGCCCCGCATGTATAAGGAAGGCCATTATTATTCCATCTGTTCTCCAAATAGGCAGACGGGTCGACAAATGACTCGGTAAAAACCTAATTCCTGCGTAAAACAGGACTCCACTCAGCAATATCTGATCGTCCCTGCATGGCATTACAAGAGTTATATACATCGTTGGGGTGCGAACAATGTCTAAAGAGAACGAGATTCAAGACTATATCAGCATGGACAATATCCCTATTGGTATGAAGTGTTACCAGTTCTTTTCTCTTTCGAGTTGATCAAAGTCGACGGGTTTGTCAACGATCCGGTTATTCCCTTTCGCGGTCCTGTAGCGAGAAAGGCTAATCCAAAGCTGGTTGTGAACCATTCTCCATAGTATAAGCGGAAATATTAAAAAACTCGAAAGGTCATTTCCGCCATCAACCAGGTACTCGTAGCTGTGCTTTATCACCCATGGAGCCAATATTATGTGCTGCATTTCATTTACATTATGCTTATTATTCGAATCAATCAACAGCAAACTAGCCATGGGATTAATTTAAGCTAACTAATTACCTTGAAGCTACCAAGAGGTTGCCAGGGCCACTCAGTTAGGATTCCAGGAGTGGTAGCCATACTTCCAACTGCAGCTAGCTTTATTAGTAACTCAATTGGGGTTAGTTTATGGTGTTTGCTGATCTTCTGGGTATATATATATGGTTGCACTTACTGCTACGTACCCCTCTATCCTTAACTAACTGCCCATCGCGTAATTAATGCTATCTTGCCACGCTATGGCTGTACCATGGCGTTCGGTTCAGTTCATTTCAATCAGTTCAGTTTCAGTATTCAATATTCAGTATTCAGTTTCAGTAATCAGTATTCAGAATTCAATATTAAGTTTCAGTTTATGTATTATATATTAATGTATATTATTATTCATAAATATTGAAAAGCAATAATACTAATGATAATATGATTTCAATTTCAATTTTAGTTCATTTCTATTTATACATTATATAAATATTATTAATTAATATCAGTAGTTACAAATAACAACAAAGAAAAAGAAACCAATGATAATATTTTTAAAATTATTAATTATTATTTCTAACATAAATAATTTTGTAAGAAAAATAAATAAATAAATAAAAGTAATAATGTTTTATAAATATTGATAATAATTAAATAATAAGGTAATATTCATAACAATAATTACAATAAATAATAATTTATAATGGTATATTTTATTATTATTATTATTATTATTATTATTATTATTATTATTATTATTATTATTATATCTAGCAATTAATAAATTTTATTAGAATGTATAGTATTATTTAAAGTGTTATTAATTATTATGTATTTTAATATTTTTAAAATATTATTTATATTATTAATTATAATTCAGTTTCAGTATTTTCAATTTCAGTATAATTTAGTTCAATTCAATACACTTATTTATCAGTTAAAAAGAGCATGGCCTATATCCCACTCTTTTTAATGTCCAATCTTTGTTTCTAGACTTTAATGTCTAATCTTTCACAATAACTACATACCTTATATCATTTACTTTCATCTATAACATATATTATTATGTGATATGTCTAATTTAAATTAGAAAATTATTTATTTTTTCTAATTATCTTCAAATAAAAAAAAATTATGCATGTTTAACCATAATTAGCGTACAGATGTGAGAATATGATACGTGTGCTATATTTGTTATAATCGATTAGCTAACCCAAAAGCTTGAGAAGATATATGCCATATTTTTAATAGTAAAGGGTTATTATACTCCCTAGGTATAAAAAATTAGTATTTTTAGGATTCTTATCTTGATTCCTTTTAATATTTGTCATTTTAGAATATCAATATAACTTTTAAAAAAATTTCTTTAATTTACCATTATATTAATTAGGAAAGATATTGTATATTGATGAAATTAGAAGCTGATATTTAAGAAGAAAGAAATTTTTTTATCAAGGATACATTAGAACATCTTTCGTAGATAGATTATTCACTAATTTTCTTGACACATAAGTAAAAATAGACAATTAACTAAAAAATTTCTCTACACATCTTCTATTTTCTCCATCTAATATGATGTAACGCATTAAATGTTGAACATGGTATACTTGATCTTTCACAAGTAGACAATAAATAAAAGCTTGAATAATTAATTTATTAAGTAATATTTTACTGGCGAGAGTCACAAGAGAGACTATATAACAAATTATTTAGTTTTTTTCATTATTTTATATTTAAAAAAATACAATTCAATATCAAATACACAATCTATTATGTCTACTTTTAAGATGTCTTGTCTATTTTACCACCTCATTAATATGAAATTAAAGATAATAACATCTTTAATTAAAAGTGGATAAATCTTCGTATATGTTGAAGAATCACTGCTCTAATTAATAATTGTGCAGCATAATTCGCAACCGATTAACATAGATAATTCAAAACTACTTTAATTATAAAACCGGAGTTAAAACACCAGACGGACATAATCAAATAACATACTAAACTTGCTTTTACACACGACAAACAAGCCATATGCCAAGACCAACTAAAAACAAAAACGAGCATTGCAACCTATATTTTCTTAATCTCAACTAGCGTTTTCAACCCACAACCATAAAAACTCTTGCGTACGCCATAACATCAATAATTGTTGCAGATCTAGAATGATCTTGCATAAAGGAAATAAATCGTGCTTACCGTTAAAGATCATGCATGTATCTTGCCTAAAGGCAAGTTAAGTCCGACCCTGTGATAAACGATGAAGATTGAGATATGTAGCATCAGATCCATGATTGAAGAAGGCGATCCCGTCGTGGAAACTAAAAACAATAGCAACGAATTATTCAACACAAAATAAAAATATTATAAACCCGTAAAAAAAAGGAAGAAGAAAGCCAAAACTTTCTCCCTCCTCTCAATAAGAGTTTGAAAAGAACTGAATTACATTACCTGAATTGTAATTTAAAATATCTATTTATCTATGTATCCCACATATAATGCTTCGTGATTATTGATGAGTTTTGATTATGTATATCACAACTTTCTTTTTATATTGCAGTAAAGGAAATAACATCATCTTAAATTACATCTTAAAGAAATGCCATGCACACACAAGGAAGAGATGACTCATCTTACAAGATGAACAGTCAGGTACTAACAAGGTGTAATTCAGTTAGTTAAGCAGTTTAAATAAGTTGAAGGAGAACAAGATTCAAATCTCACTAAATACATTTGTTGGGAGGAGTGAAGAGCATTATCTATTACTAAGTCTCAAATAAATTTATCTCAATAAAAATACTTGTAAATATAAAAAAAAAAGTCACAGTGTATTATTGGGATTTGTTGGGATGTGCATGTTTATGAGACCTTTGGAGTTTTGTAACTAGTGAAAGTTAATTAAAGACAAAATAGAGAATTTATATTTTGTGTTAGCTAATTGGTTTAATCTTATTACAATAGATTAATGAATTGTATTGCTCAAGTTGTTGTAATTCAAATTTTATTTGGAGTTTTCACGTCTTTCTCAACAGGTTTTGCATGTTTTTTTTAAGTTTTTCATATAAACGTTAACCCTTTATTTTTTTTAAAAAAACTTGTTCAATTGAGCTTACATATAAATTAGTTAAAATAAATATTTTTATTCATTCTAAATGTAGTTCGAACATATAATCTCTAGAAGTCATAAATTCAATCTTAATCGTTAGGTTAAAACTTTACCACTATAAATATTACACCCTTCTGCGACAAATTCAATTTCGCATCCTCAAATAAGTACATGTGTAATTTAATATATTATACTTGGTGTCCCTAAAAAAAATGTATTGTTGAGCTTGCACGTAAATTTTAGTTGTAGTAGATACAAGTAACTGATCGAGCACTAACTCTCTTGCTTGATGGTGTAGAGAATTTATGAACATCGAGAATATCTGATTTGATAGAATGAGTGAACACATAAGCTAGTCCATCTAATACAAAAATCAATTAACTTCTGACTTGTATTATATTTTACGCTTGTTTGTTTAGATGTGGAATACTACATGTTGGATACGTGTGAAAAATGGAAATAAATAAGATCAATGAGTGACATATGATATAGATTAGGTCTTAACAGAAAGTTAATTAATTTTATGTTAAATAAATATTTTGACTGATCTCTAGCCGTTCTATCCCATTATGCTCGTTTCCAAGAGTTGAGATGACTGATTTAACTTAGCAGTTAAACCTCAACTATAGCTCTTATATTATATGTGACATTTTCTCGTACATAAATGTCTCTTCGACTTAAAACAAGTTTAACGCAAATTTTTCGTCATACAAATGAAACACCCAGAATTCTCTACAGGAATTCCGGGCGTGTAGTAGGCTCAATAATGGTGACGTTACTGTTTCTTTTTAGTAAGTCTAACTCATTGGTTGTCCTTTGTGCATATGATATTTGTGCTTCACTCCTTTCACATGTTAGTATAACACTGCCAATGATCACTATAGTTAAGGTAAGTATTATTAATATTATTTGAATTTCTTATCTTTACTAGAAAAATATGACATTTCTGAACTCCCAAATATAGGAGATCCTATTTCTTTTACTTGAGTGGATGGTGGTTGTAATCGTTGATGGCCCATAATTAGAAGGGGCCTTCTAATATTTTTATATTTAAGTTTTTAATTGTTATTATTAGAAAGTTAAATGAAAACATTAATGAGTAGTTGCTCTGTCGGTGGAGCACTTGCTGAAAATTGTGATTCGTCGCGAATTCAATTCTTATTTTTTTAAAAATAAATATGTATTGCAGTGTTATGTACTGTACTGGTCGGTTCGATCGGTTTTACTGTGAACCGGTCACGGCTACGGTACGGTATGTGTATAAACCAGTTTTAATAGAAAATTGATAAACCGGCGTACCGGTTCAAACCGGTTTTCTTAAAATACTTCTTATAACAAATAAAAGCGTTGCTAAAGATATAGAAAAGTGTTGCTAAATACTTAAAAGCGTTGCTAAAAACATAGAAAAGAGTTGCTAAAGACTTGAAAGCGTTGCTAAAGATACAAAAAACTTGCTAAAGACCAAAAATGCGTTGCAATAGCACTAAAAATCCTAAATAATATATATTTCTTTCCAAAACTTCTATGGCGACACGTAGAAGCGTGCAAAAAACCTAAAAAGTGTTGCATTAGCCACTAAAAACCTTAAATAATATATATTCTTTAAAAAATAAAAAATCAGTAAAATCACTAATAACACCGGTTATACCGCACACCACTAGCCTGGCCTGTATGTGGTCCGATACGGTATTGATAACATTGATATATTGCCATATTTTTTGCAAACGACAAATGAGAAAATATAAAATTAATACATTGCATCAACATGCCCCAAAAATATTAATTTGTAACTTCGAAAGTTTATTTAAAGAAGAGAATTTTCATTCAGCAAAAATAAGAAGCAAAATCTCATCAATTTTTAACCCTCCTTGATACACACATTATAATTGCATGTAACAAGAAGACCTATAGTTACATGTTAGTGGTGGTGGAGCTTTAGATAGGGACCTGTACTATTCTTTCAAACACATTATAATCACACCTTAGGTAAACTTTTAAATCTTTTCTTATATTTATACTATATTTCATAACTATTGCGGCATGCAGAAGCCATACTATACAGTATCTCTCTCGTTAATATGCTCTTAGTTTTTATCACAAAATACCCCATACCAATAGAGATATATTTCAGATTTACATACGTATGATCTCTCAATTTTTAACTGATGTGGGATAGTTACTCCACCTACTTTGTTTTATCATTAATGATACGTAGAGGGGGGACCAACAATGCCTGTACATCCCTCCATCATTGATTACTAGAGTTCATAGGAGTTCATAGGAGAACCATAATTTAATTAAACTCACCAATTATTCCATGCACCTATCAATACGGTCTTTGTACATAAGTATATTGTTCTCATAACTTTTTTAAATTATGGCATAAAAAATTTATTTGAACTTTAAACTGAACCCAAATTAATTAAACTGGATATATTAGAAAATGGAGTCATTACTCCTACCATGTTTTTTTTATTAATCTGCTTTTCTAATTATATATTCACTCTTCTCATTTCATCTCTTCCGCATATATGTATGTTCTTTCTTATCGTGTAGTTTTTTTTAAAAAATTTGCCTCATATGGGTTTACAATAATAACAAAAAATTTTTTTATCCCATTTCACTCGAATGTGAACTCGAACCTACTACCTCTAAAATTATAAATTTAAAGTTCAACCATTAAATTAAGCCTTTATACGTGTAATTTAATTCTAAATCATATTAATCCATTATGAATACTAAATAAAATTTGTTTATTGTCAAAGGAAGGAAATTAAGTTGGATTATTCTTGTTGTGATAGGAATATTTATTACGAGGAATTTGAAGAATGCACGTAAAGGAGTTTGAATTCTTTGATTTTCCAATGGGCAATGAGTAGGAAATGGACACCTCTGATAGATGTGGGTGGCTGAATTAATGCTGCCAATTATAAAATAACTTTGTTGTGTGGTGTTACTTTAATATTACGTGACATTAATAATATTAAATTATAAAAAAATAAAAAAATATAAAAAGGGAGGTGGCAGCATGTTAATTTAGGTGTTGATTGTCGAAAGAAATTGTGATACAGAGTAAATGATTGGCGGAAGAAATTAATTGCACAATTAAAGGAATCAATTGTTGCATGATTGAAGGAATGACGGTTTCACACGTGGTTTCAATTCTTATAAAAGGAGAAGGCTTCTGCCTCATTTGATATATCAGAAACACAGATAAAAATATAATCTGTGCAGAGAGACTTAGGAAAAGGGTTCCTAAGAGTTGGATAAGAGAGAAAATAGTGAGGTTTTGGGAAACTTGTGTGCCACTATTTTGTAATCTCTTGGTGTGCCTACTATTAATTTATAGTGGAGAATTATTCGGAATTTATCCCGTAATTTTTTCCTAATTTATTTAAAATTTCCACATAAAAATCTACATATCTTTTATTCTACTACTATAATTTTTCTCATGAGCCTAATAATTTTATCTTCGCAAAAATTAAATATTTAACTTCCACCAGCATCTAGTCAGACCAAATTAAAACTTATATGCATACTTGTCTCTTCATTTAAATTTATTACATCATAGAAAGAAGAAGAAACCAAATGTCGAGTATGGAGTAGGAGTATGTACAAAAGTCTATAGCATCTATAATTAGTTCCTAACATTATTTATTGGACTGCATTGTCACAGCACAATAGCTAAATTTATGTTCAAAGTTAGGTGATCAGTTGGGGCTTTCATTTCCTTTCCTCTTGGCACGTTTTTTTTCCAAAAATTGCAGAAAAGTATCGTACTAGACAGCGCATAGACAGAAAAAATTGGACTAGACGGTGTCTCGGCGATAGCGTTTGAGGAATGGAAAGTCGAGCGGCAAATCCTAAAATGACACATAGGCAGAGATTTTTAAAACACAGCATTAAAGTTAACAAATTCGGTTTTTAATAGTTTGATACATAAAACATAAATTCACAAATACATTCTGAAAAAGGGTAATTAGTCTTAAAAAAAATAAAATTCACAAATACAAGCCAAAGTTCCATGTTGTGGGTATTTGGGAACACTTTAAGCAACTACATTTAACTTTTCGCATATCAAACAACAGTTTTTAGTATTTGATTATAGCCGCCTTTAGCAGTTTCAGAACAAAAGTAAATAATAATAAACAGATATCAGCAACGGTAATAACTACGTCAAACAAGATATATAATTGGGTAAAGAGTGGAGTCCCCCTCCTTGCAACCATATCATAAAAACAAATATTTACTAACAAATATTGCTAACTAAGGATGGTTATATTTTTGAAATATACTCTTGTATTAATTTTTTTTTAGCTTAATAGCTATAACCAGTTCAATTATTTTTAATGCTTAAGCTAGTCTATATGTTCTAAAGCACCATCGCTTACACATATCATTTTTCATATGAGTTGGGCTTTTTTATGGCAATGTATAAGATATTGTATGAAAAAGCTTAGATATTAATAAATGAGTTATTCTGTTATTTTTTTCTTACTTTATCTTACTAATTCAATGATGATAATGGACAAATTAACTGAATGCCTGATCTATGACCCTAATAACAAGCGGCCAAAATTGGTATAATGATTGCCGCCGCCCGAAAAACTTTGGGCTTTATTTTAAACTGAACTTAAAATGAAGTATAGTTAGCTTCGTCGCTTCGGCAATCCGTGAAGTAGAAGATAAAAACATAGTAAATGATAATCTTTCACTTTATTATGAAGTTGTTTTGTTGATATATTTTTCATGGATGGTACCAATTTATTTTTTATTGCCTTTTTTCATGGTTCTTAAAATTATAATGTTGGTAGTTCCTCGTTAAATTAAACTAAAATTAAACAAATCATACTATATCATATATTTATCCAAACAAAATTTTTACAAAAACTCTGATATACTATAATTATACCGTATCATACTTAAATGTATCATGAAGAACCACCAACCGAACAAAGTTCAAACAATTCTAATCAATTATTAACATTTTAATTCAGCATATATATATATAAATTTATACTAAAATAAATTTAATTTAATTTAATTTAATATTATTACTTATAAATTGAAAAGAACATGCAAAACGGCAGTAAATAGGAACTAATCAAACCAAAAGATTAGTTCGGTCAAGTAAAAAACAATGTGAAAGCGTGAATTCATAAAAACGACGCCGTAAGGAAAAGGACAATGAACGGCGTCGTTTATGTTTCCCTTCTCTCTCGGTGAATAGAAGTTTTGGCGGGAAAATAAGCTTTCATCTGCGAAAGACGAGAGAAAACCTAGAGCTCACCTGAGAGGAAAATGGGTCCTAAGAAGAAATTGAAGTACCCATCAACACCATCATCGTCATCAGCCAAGAACAAATCCAACTCAAATCAACTGCCTGCCAAGTACGGGATCCAACATTTTTTCCAGCGCCACTCTCAGAACTCCACCCCACCCTCTCAGACTCAGCCTGAGACTCAGAATAAACGCCCCCTTTTACAGTCTCATCCCATTCCTCACGATTCTTCTTCCAATGGGCCTCCAAAAGCTAAACCCCCTTCCAGTGTAAAACCTACTTCTTCAATTACTTGTCCGGCTGATGGATCAGATTCGCGATTTGCTGACGCTACTCGGGATGTTCCTCTGCAGAATCCTAAACCTGTTCCCGTTACTGACACTGAAGATAATCCAGATTTCACCTCACCGGAAGCTTCCAAGTCCGTTCCTCTCGGTACCAAACGATTCAAATTCTCGCCTGGATTGGTAATTTTTAATTTCACAGTTTTGGCATTTGAATAGGGTTTTTGGTTTCCTATCTGCTTGGGTTATTTCCTACGGCATTCCTTGGAATATGCTTATGTGCCTTTGTTTGCAGTTAATAAAGCAAAGCCAGGATGATGGGGGTGACGAAATCACATGGAAGATTTCTCCCGTGAATGAGAGACTACAAGCTGTCTCTAGGAATGTCTCGGAAGATAGCAAAGTGTTTGCAGTATCTTCAAAGATCAACTCTTTAACAATGCTTCCTTGCTCGCTGAATAAGGCGTGTTTTTTATTTTAATTTTTTCTTACGTTGTCTGTTAACTTGTTATCATCTCGTGTTTTGAAAATGGTTACTATTGCAGACAGCTCCTTGCACAATCCTTAAGGTTGACAAGCAGGAGTTTTCAGAGACTCCAGAGGATACTGGAAAACCTCTCGTGTCTGCAGATAGAGCTGGCTTGAAAAGCGTGAACCCATTTCAGGACAGGACCATCCATGGATGCACGATTGACAGCAAGAACTCCCATACGCAACAAAGTCCTTTCAGAACTCCACCATCTCTATCATGCTGCCAAGAAAAGGTAATTAGGCATCATGCTCAAACACACTTGCTTTACTCCCTATTTTGTGTTACCTGATGATCCAACTATAGATGGAGTCCAATCATCTTTCCTGATTTTAGATATTGATTGCAGTTCTCTGACAGTGTTGAATGCAATGAAGTATTAGATCAATTGGGTTTGAGAGTGCACAAAAAGGTTTGCCTTCAATCATTTTAATCTACCTGCGAACAAACATTTTTGCTCAATAATCATAAGATATCATCATCGAATAATCTCATCTTTAAATAATTGAATCAGTGGATAATCAATTTCATTTTTTCATACCAATTTCCAATCCTTATGTTCGTTGCCAAATCTTCTTAGGCATTGCTTGAACTTTTGGATCAAGTAGAAGATGTGATTTCAGCTGAAGATTCAGTATCAAGTGGCATTCTGGTCTGCTCATCTAAATTTAAAGGCAGAAATGGAAATGAAATTCTTCCTAAAGATAACTCGCAGGTACAAAGAGAAGCACCAGAAAAGAAGAAAGGGCCGGCATCGAATCATAATTTTCTCGTCCTAGAGGTTTGCTTAGACTTATTTTGTTTTAGGCCTGCTTAATGTTAGTGTCTCCATTGTACATTTACCAAGGGAGCAACTTATATTTATGTCCTCCTCTAGGTATGTGAGAATAAGTCTGCTGACTTTGGCGGCGGATCCCCACATAAGGTGTTTTGCGTCCCTTCTTATTTTTTAGTTTATTGCTTCTACTAACAATGCAAAGCACTAATGTATTCACTTAACATTCAGGTTCTTCGTTTGCTGAATGAGCAAAATGGAGAAGAACGAACTGTTTATCTGCTTGATGAGTGGTAAGTACTCCATTTGCTCTTAATAATTCTAAATTCTTAATGAGTTTGGTTTAAATGGAGGCTTAGGACCCAAAGTATTGCCTCCGCTATATTTGAAAAGCCTATAAGCCATTGTCTTCTTCTACAAACTAATATCACAAAACAATCTCTTACAAATCCTATAGGCTGTATCTACAAACACATTAGAGCTTTTGCTTGAAAGCCCTGGATTGCCCTTGGACTAAGATTAACGTTACAAGAAGTTGTTAACATGGTTAAAGATATAATTGCTTAAACTTTGTTGCTTTGTTTGCTTGTTTGGTTCCCATGTAGGAATTCTACTTCTAATAGTCATAGCTTCTCTGTATTTCTACTATGTTATACTTATGATGTTTGGCAAAGGTGTTGGCACTTTTAAAAAGCTTAATTTATTCAAATTCAGTAGGCTGAACTTGATTCACTCAGTACCTTGTCGAGTAATTCTGGGAATTGCCGAAGATTAAGTCGGTAAGTGGATGATCTGGAACTAAGTTGATTGAGTTGGATGTTTCCAGAGATTACCTTTACTGATTAGAAATTCTAGAGGTTGGTCACTAAGGTAGTCAGACTCTATCACTGGGCAGTTTCTATTGCATTCAACATCTTCTGGAATTTGTAGCATGTTCCCTTTATCTTTACTTTAGTCCTTAGGATTTTTTTTTTTATCAAATTTGGTGAAACATGGTTCCTGAAATACTTGTTCTATTTAATGCATGTCTCCACAAGCGTGCTACACGCACACAGATTACTGAGATAGTTTGTTGCTGTAGTTTACCAGAATGTATTTCTGATAATTAAACTCTAGTTACTAAACCTCTGTTGATCTAATTATTCTGCCTTCTGGTTTCTTTTGGGCTTCTGAGACTTTCTCTTTCAAATGTTTGGACTTGGATATGATCAAATTTGTCGGCTTGTTAATTCTCACCGACACTTCATCTTCTATCAGGTTCTACAGTGTCATTGAACCTGGAGATACTGTAAATGTTATTGGTGAATTTGACGCCCAAGGAAAATGTGATGTGGATCGTGATTGTAATCTTTTAATCATTCATCCCGACATTCTAATCTCTGGAACCCGAGTAATTCATTCATTTTTATCTGATTTGATGTTTTCTAAAGTCTCTGTTAATTTTTTTTTTACTTCTTGTTTTCTCTTTATCATAATTAATGTGAACAATTCCAGGTTGCTGCGAGTTTCAGCTGTCCTAGACGTACTGTACTTGATGAGAGATTAAAATGTAGTGAGCATTCGGATGTAGCATTACTTGGTACCTTGTTGCACCAAATATATCAGGTTTCATGATTTGAAATTTTCCCTTAGTTAGAATTTTTCTATAAATGTTTAATAATCAGAGCATATTTGTCTTCAACAAATCCATTTTTTATGGCATGTGATATCTCTTGCCCTTTTCAGGCTGGACTAACGAGTGAAAAGCCTACCATAAGCTCCTTGGAAGGATATGCCAGAACAGTGCTCCAAAAAAATATTGATAGCCTATATGCATGTGGAGGTGGGTATATGTCACTCTAGTACTTTTTGCAGTTTCGTGTGGTAACATTGTCCAGATTCACTGCCAGGGCCCTCTAGTGGCTAATAGATGTGCCACTCTTGAGGTTTGATTGATGTTGTAATTAGTAGTCACCTCCTACCTATAATCAAAAGCAAACATCAACATATCCTTTAACACTTTTCGTGTAAAATGCACCTATACTTGCTATTATTTCATGTTATTTCATAATAATAGGGGCTTCTTTAGTCAATTTATGGAAATTCTTATAATGTCTAAGTGGGGTCTTGCAGTCAATGAGAATGATATGCTGAAGAATTTGGTTGAGGCTATTCCAAAAATACTAAACTGGATCTTCCTATTCAAAGGTTCACAGGTACACTATCACCCTGCAGCAATTAGTTTGTTTTATGCACCCTAAGCCTCTACAAGTGTACAAATGGTACATTCATGACCACAAGAAGTAGCCTGTAACTAACTGCCTATAGTCATTTGGTGATTTGTTTGTTGTGGACTCGTGTGTACTTAGGTCTGTGTGGATGAAGAAATCAAATCCCCGCTGCCTTGTGTTAGTTATCAGTGGTTATAAGCTTTGTGGGAAGTTGTGTATTAAGTATATATTTAAAAAGTTTGAAGGAACAGTTAAGTTCCTCCTCGCCAAATGGTTCCAAAGATCATAGGTTTCTCTTAATGAGCCTTGTCTAAATAAACAGTAACCGTAGGTTCTAAGGGCAGAAATTTGAAGTACAAACCTGAAGTATATTATAGAATAACTATAAATCATCCATAAGTTGATCACACACTTTGGGCCATAACAGTTTGGTCGTTGAACTCATAGTTTCATAGTGAGACGACTTGCGCGAGGCTTCATTTTGTTCTTCTCAACACTGCTCTGGTTGAACCCTGGACTTGTCATATGTAGCACTGTAATTTGTTACCATGAACTGTTTGTAAAATATATTTGAATTTCTTGAAAGATGTCTATCATATTGTCATCAATTTTTTTTTCACATATTAGTCAATTCACTCCCCAATGTCATTTTTATGCTGAGAAAATTCATGTTGTGTTTAATATTTATTTTCCTTGGATAAAATGTTGTGTTTCCTACGGATGCAATAATGTTATTGCTAATTTAGTGTCTTTTTGATGGAGGACCTGTTCTATCCATATCTTATGCTAATTTGTCGAGCATTATTGACAGGATTCAATAGCCCAACCTGTTGATTTTGGTTCCCATGATGGACAGAAAAAATTAAAGATATCAGAGGTTAGGCTTTTCATTGTGCCTGTTTTTTTTCTCTCTTCCCAACAATGCGATATAATACTAATTTCGGACTTTCAGATGATTGCCACCAAACACAATCATTAGCAACATACAGTCATTGTCAGATTTCATTAAGTTTCCTTTCATGTCACAGAATGGTCTTTCCATGGACAATTTCCTGAACGATCACTAACATGAAATATTTAATTGTTTTGGAGTTTGGACCCAAAAAATATGGTGTCAATCTGATATATTTAATTTAGCAGGTCATTGATATTGAGGAAATGGCCTGGGCCCCAAAGTATGGCATGAAAGGAATAGTGGATGCTTCCATTAGGGTAAAAGTTGAGTCAACTGGTGATGGCACGGTCGAGAATATAGTGCCGTTAGAGTTTAAAAGTGGGAAAGTTCCAACTGGACAGGCAAGTATATGGTGTTTGCTTATGTATTGAGGATTGCCAACATGTTTGATGAAATATGTGAATATTCTCATACTTTTTCTTTGGTGCAGTCGTCTATGGAACACTCTGCTCAAGTCATCTTGTATACTCTCCTTATGTCTGAGAGGTGTGTGTGGGTGTTATCTACAATTTCCTGCAAGGGGGAAGGCTGTCTGTCTAGTCCTCTATATGAAGAATAGTTGACTAATCATTCTTTAGTTGCCATGTCTCAGGTACATGAGACCTATTGATTTTGGTATTCTGCATTATCTCCGGTCAGATCAGACCCAGGTGTTTATTCACATGTATATTTTTATATCTATTCCCTAAAGTTATATTGGTGGAAGCCGTTAAGGTTAATACTACAATCTTTTGTAAGGGAATCACGGTACGCAGGTCGGATGTTGTTGGACTAATCATGCGTCGCAATGAGCTAGCAAAGTACATTCTCAATGCATCGAAAATGCAAAAGTTTCCCCCGATGCTAAGGGTATGACTGTTGCAAAACTATAATTATTTGTTTGCAGACTTAAAGTTGCCGAGACTTACTGGTTTCACCTTCCTTTCCTATTTAGAGTCCAAGCATGTGCAGAAGTTGTCGTCATCTTGATGTTTGTACCATCTATCACAAGGTAAAACTTTAATCCTTTAAGGAACAGAAACTACCGTTTGAATTTCGAAACAATTAGGCTGATGATATGTGCTGCAATTTATTTCAAATGCTTCAGGTGCATGGTGGAAACACCGAAAGCAGTGGACTGGGTGATCTGTTTGATTTACGTGTTAAACATTTAACATCTGCTCATGGTGTTTTCCTTCGACACTGGGATCGGTTGATTGATTTAGAAGCCAAAGAGGCACAAGTGGGTATAATTCATGCATCTATGCAGCTAGAACAAAAATTGAATCAATTGTGAGATGACATTCTATCTCTTTTTATCAATCATTGCAGCTCAAGAAGAATCAAGTCTGGCATTCACATAGTTTGAACAGCAATCGCCCCACTAGCTGTCTTTCTTCTATAGTTCTCGATGCTTCATATGGGTTTCCACACCAAATGTCTCTCAAAGACGGTCGATTTATATATCGTTTTGTGCCTCAGATGTTGCCTTCTCAGAATATCTGTGCATCTGATGTAGAATCCTTGAGCGCTTCGTCATCTCCAATGCAATTTTTTGATTTGACGTTCAAAATTGGGGACTATGTGGTAAAATGCTTTTTTTCTTTCATTAAACATTTATCTAGAATGTGATATGTTGAAAATCTAAGATTTGAACAAGATGTCTGAACAATGCAAATCCCAAATTAAATGGGGCCTTTGATGTGTGGTGTGATTTAGGCTCCTATTAGCTCCCTTGCCCAAAGTGAAAAAGGGAATTAGATATGATGTGCTCATTGCGTCCATAGAAAGGAAACTTATTCATCTCTTGCAATTGATATCTTGTAACTTGAAGGGTCAGTTGATCTAGAGTATGATTTCATCATGTTGTCATGTCCTTTTGTTGGTATCAAACTATCTACATAATCTAGTATTTGTACATGCTAAATGTTTGTTCATTGTGGCATTTTCAGAGGGAGTAATGTATTTGACATGTTAGTTAAATGCTTCATTACAATACCTGACATCTGAGATCTCATGTCCCCACTAAATATCTTAACTTCTTGAATTCTCTCATTTTCTGGTCTTTTACTTCTTTAAATGTTGAGTTTTATTATTAAGCCCTTGTTTGGTTCATGGTTCTTTCATGGTATGGTATAGTCCTCAATAATAGTTAGTTGTTTGGTTGCATGGTTCTTTCCATGGTTTTTTCATGGTTCAAAGTCTAATTTTTGTGAACCACCGATTTGGTGGTTCTCCATGGTTCTCCTTCAAATTAAACTAATTTTTAAAACAAAAACCATGCTGGACCATACAATCTATCCAAACAAGAATTTTAAAAAACCATACCATACTATACCGTACCATACAATCTATCCAAACAAGAATTTTTAAAAACCATACCATACTATACCGTACCATACTGCACTGAACTTTAATGAACCAAGGTGAACCATCAACCAAACAAAGGCTAAGTCTTAATACTGTATAGTTCACAGTATTGATATCCCTTGCCCCATAAATCATGGGTTCTATCTTCGCTGAATCTGCGGAATCATATATCACAGAATCAGAGATTTTGCCGGAAAACCATTTCTATGGATATGTTTCTTTGTTTCCTTGTGTTTCTTTACTCTAACTAAGATTTACATTTAAGCCATGCCAAAGTGAATGTTCTTTGATATCTATGCATATAGGCTATAGCCATTTGCTTTTGTATTTATTCCAGCTTCAGATGGCTAATTGTTTCCTTTTCGTTTGTCTGTAGATGCTTAGTACTGAAAGTGGTCATCTGACTGTTGCAAGTGGAATAATAACAGATATTAGTCACCTCCATGTTTCCGTAAGTAAATTTTGATTTCATTCTATGCGTATGTAATCTGTGTTTTTTTGAGCGCTTTGTTGTAGATCAAGAAACTTAGCTGCATTGCCAAGTTTCATGTTTGAATGAGATAAGTGGTCTAATCAATTTTCTTTGTCTGTTATAGGTTTCTTTCTCTAAGCGCGTGAGAGTTCCTGGTAGTGATCATCTGTCAGAAACACCTGACCTTCTTCAGCAGGTTTGGCGTATTGACAAAGATGAATCTATGACTTCATTTTCCATTATGCGGTATTCTTACAATTGCTGCTGTCTTTAACTACAAGTTTCTATCAACACACTGTCATTAGATTGAATAACATTCTCTTGCTATTGATGTAGGTTCAACCTTGTGCAGCTTTTCATACAGACTGAGCAAAGCTCTCATCTAAGGAAAATGATTGTCGACATTGAGGTGACTATCAGATACTATTCTGGGTTTTTCCTTAAAAATCAATAGCTTTTTTCCCTGAGTAAATTTCTGATTTTCCTTTATTTGTAGGCTCCTAGATTTGAAAGTGGCAGCATATTTAGCCAAGATCCAGCGATTTCTTATATTTGGTCAGTGAAGAGTTTAAATGGCGATCAGCGCCGTGCAATTCTTAAGGTTTGCAACAATCTCTTTCCCTTTTGCCAATTTATGTTAGTATCCTATAGTTAATGCTATTTTTACTTCTGATTTGAAGGCTGAAATAAAAATACAAGCGAGTTCATATTCACTAATATCATACAAATTGTTGTTTCAGATACTTACTGCTAAAGATTATGCTTTAATACTAGGAATGCCTGGAACAGGCAAGACATCAACTATTGTTTATGCTGTCAAGGCCTTACTAATGAGAGGTGCATCTGTAATGCTTACGTCCTACACAAACTCTGCTGTTGATAATTTACTAATCAAATTGAAAGCTCAGGTAATCTCTTATCTTTTGTGCAATGTATTGATGAAATAGAATGAGCTTTCATCTATATGCACAAATTTTCTTGGCGTATTTGGAAAAATTTACTTGCACGTGGTGACTTGGTAACTTTTTCAAATGGAATCATTCTTTTGAACCTTACGATTGCTGTGCTTGAATGCCAAATTAAGCTATAAGAAGTCTGATTGATTGTAGGCTATTGTTAGCTGTAATATTAAATTTTAGTTGTATGTAATGTTAGTCAGCTATTGGGTGGCTTGTTAGTTAGCTTGTTGGTGGCTTGTCTGTGGGCTGTCTGCAGACTCTATGTTTAATATCTATGTATATATATGTATAACTTGTAACTGATATAAGTTAAGTGAATTCATTATTCATTTCATCTGAGATTTCAGCTATGAAGCACGGAAACTCCTAGACACTACTGTTTCCCATCTCCGTTTCCATTTCCATATCGGAAATCTTAAATCACGTTATTTTTTTGTGTTTCCAGTGTGCGTTTACATTTCCTTTCCCGTTTCTGTGCCACCTAGATTGTAGGATATGAAAGTAGCATCTTTTAGTATTCTGCTGCTGAATATAACTGATATCATTGCGTATTAGGGTATCGATTTTTTACGTATTGGAAGACCGGAAGCTGTTCATGAGCAGGTTAAGGCCAACTGCTTTTCAGGTATGACCAAATATTTTACTTGCGGTGTACTGGGATTTTTGCTTTCTAGTCCACTAAACCAAAAGAATCAATGGCAGCTATGGATGTACAGAGTGTAGAAGAAATTAGATTAAGATTGGAGGAAGCAAAAGTTGTTGGAGTAACTTGTCTGGGAGTTACTAGTCCCTTGCTTGCCAAAAAGAGATTTGATGTTTGCATTGTGGATGAAGCTGGACAGATTACCCTCCCGGTTTGTGTTTCTTGATGTGCTATGATAAATGAATGTGAAATTAGCCGACCCCACCTAGCGTGGGATTTAAGGCTTGGTTGGTTGGTTGTACTAAAAATGGATTTAAAAAGGAAGTTTTTCATCTGGGTAACGATCCTTATGACATGTCTGGTTCATGGGATGGCTAATGAAAGAATGTGAAATATGATGGAAATGAGTGACATGTTTGAAATATCTATTCATTGCTATTACGCAGGTCATGGGAATACAAATACTTTCTATTCACCTAAGAATAACTATTCCACGAGATGTGTAATAGCTAGGAATAACTTTGCCAAACACGTCATTTGTTTCCACCATATTTCACCTTCTTTCATTCATTTATATTCTATTCCATGGAATGAACATTCTGCGAACCAACGCCACTTTACTCCTATTTGCAGACGAAATATTTCTACTAGCTAGTGGATAAATCATTGCTTTTTGTTAGCCTGCACATGCAGGGAGAGTAATATGCTACATGACGAAATTAATTTAACAGTGTTTATATGTTACTATTATCTGACATATGTTCCAATCAGATGTCCTTGGGACCCTTGATGTTTACGTCAAAGTTTGTTCTAGTTGGTGATCACTACCAATTACCTCCACTGGTTCAGGTACGGAGTGCTTAGACTATGGGAACCAATTGGTCAACTTTTTTCCATTTTCTTAAATCTCACTGTGCCGATTAATTTCTAGAGTACAGAGGCTCGAGAGAACGGAATGGGGATAAGTTTGTTTTGTAGGCTCTCTGAAGCACATCCTCAAGCAATTTCAGCTTTGCATAGCCAGGTTCTTCAAAATTCAGAATTGAACCTTTTTCCCCCTTCTTGTGATGGATGCTAAAGATATCATGTTCTTTATGCAGTATCGTATGTGTCAAGGCATCATGGAACTATCAAATGCCTTGATATATGGTGACAGATTGCGCTGTGGCTCTTCTGAAATAGCAAATGCCAAACTTAACTTTTCGAGTTCAGCATCATCTTCATCGTGGCTGAAGGAGGTAAGGGTATCAGAACTTGGACAATATATAATTGATGAAGTAGTATTCATTAAGGTCTGTGTTTTGATACGGTGGTCATGCTTGTCTCTGTCTCCCCCCAGTGTTTCTGATATACATTAGGCATCATTAGTCTTCATAATGAAGCAGAAGTGAATTTGAAGAGGATTTTGACAACCTTTTTGTTATGTTAAATTCGCCTTTTTCATATTCATGGTCGCAGGTATTAAATCCAAGCAGATCTATTGTATTTATTAACACCGGTGAGTACACAAATTTGCGTGAGTTGATCTTATTTGACATTGAGTTTACATTGCTTTCATATGGAAGAGTTTCTTGACTCAAGTCAACTTTGTGAAATTTAGATATGGTACCTGCATTGGAGTCAAAAAGTTCCAAGGCTGTAAATAACCCGACTGAAGCTTTTATAATTGCTGAGGTACAAGTCTGAGACCCAAATAACATGAAATAACACCGAGGATAGGATATATAGTAGCATATTGCAATTATTCCTATGTTTTCTCTTGTTTTTTATATAGGTCATCAAGGGACTAGTTAAGTGTGGGATTGAAGGTGAAGAGATCGGTATTATAACCCCTTACAACTCCCAGGCAAATCTCATACAAAGCAGTGTGAGCATAAAGTCTGTGGAGATACATACCATTGATAAGTACCAGGTAATGATGGATTATTTTGAATAAAATAAGCTGCCTGCCTAATACAAGTAAAAGTATTATGGTGGCTGTTGTGGCAGGGAAGAGACAAGGAGTGCATAGTGGTGTCGTTTGTGAGGTCAAGTGAAAATCCTAGAAATTGTAATTCCTCTTTGCTTGGAGACTGGCATAGGATCAATGTGGCACTCACACGTGCTAAGGTGATTTAAGTAGTAACACAAACACTGAATTGTTCAGTATAAATGAGTCAGATATAGAGTAATCTAATCTAATGTAATGCAATGTTTTATTTTACAGAAAAAGCTGATAATGGTGGGATCAAGGAAAACCCTTAATAACGTGCCACTTCTAAAGCTTCTGATAGAGAAGGTAGATGAGCAGTCAGGCATTTTGGATTTGTCAAGCAAAGATATACTTACCTTTTCTCAACAACAATAATAATAGCTCCTGATTATAAGTGTCTTTTGTACATATTACTTGCATTAACTACTTAATATGCAAAATTTTGGCTATTGTAATTGAATTCAAGAAAGTGGTATATAGTTGGTAATACCAGAGATATATATGTGTTTCCTGAGGCCTATAGTTGTAGGTCGGTCTTCCACTGCTCACATTTTCAATCTATTTACTTTCGAGGATCGAAATCGTCCTCGCTCTTGATACTCCATGCATTCAGCTCTTTTCTTACAATTTATGATGCCGATCCTTGAAATTTACACGCTCGGACTCTAACAAGCGACATGATTAGTTCAGATCATTAGAATTGGTTTACTTCTTTACATAGATCCATTGCAAAAGATACGAAGAAAACAGTAGGATCTGGCAATAAAGGTTTGCCAAAAAGAAAAAAAAAATTGCAACCATAGCTCTTGGCAAAAATAAATTGTTGCACTTACCATAAAACTATATTTGCATAACATTTGATAAAGGTTTTGCTGCTGAAATAAGTTGAATATTGGCATTATATTACTTTGGTTTTCTTGTAAAAACTTTTACGGTTAAACTCAACATTTATGTAGTATTCTACAAATATAACAAATACTTTATCATGAGTATTTTTTACAATTTCATTCTTAGTCAGACTCTTTTTTTATTTGGGTTTAGGACAGTGGATTGCATTTCCTTTAAGTGTTGTAAACTAGCCAACGCGTGTCAGTTTTGTCATACTTGCAACATATATATTCATATGGAAGACACAGACATTAGCATACGACACATTTTAAAAAGCCAAAACTAGTAATAATGCAGTAACACTATCCCATAACTAAGCCAAAGTTGATTATTACATCCGCAACACTCTGTCTATACATAAAACAAAGAGAGAAATGGTTGTTAAAAGACAGTGATAAAATCCCACATGCACCAACCAGAATCTCGAGTGTTTCATTATTATTGTATTCTTTGTTTTGTTGCCATGCGAAGCGGCTAGGCTAGAGGTGAGTTTTGGTGTTACTGTAAGGGTGATAATTACAAAGAGAATAAAAAAAGGAGAAAGCAAGATAGATGGATAGGTGGAATGAATGTGAAGGTCCAAAGGTTGTAGCGTTGTTTCCCACTCTCTTCCTGTCTGACGTCTTATTTCCACTTCCCTCAGCTGACAATTACAACTCATCTCTACCTCTAATGTCCACCCATTTCCTGGAAAATTCTAGTTACCCACTGCCAGTCAGACTCGGTTGATACCGACAATGCATGATGAGTACAAGACAAAAGATTAGAATTTCACTGGATGTATTCATAGGGATGGCTAAAAAGCTTTGACTGTTATTAAGTTCTGAAAACAACTATCTCAATAAAGATATTTGTCATCAGTAGAAAAAATCAAAACTGACTGCTCACCTACATGCTGCGATTTAATTGGTTGAGAATATAGCATTTCAATGCCGTTGATAATGCTCCCACTTTCTCTATGCATTTCATTTTGTTCAAATGACAGATTACATATTTTCATGCATAGTTTTTGCCTTGTATATATATATATATGCTCTAGGTGGCACCGACACGGAATCGGACACGACACGGAAACCGACACCGGGAAACGCCATTTCTAAAAAAATTTAGGCGAATTTAGGTTAGAAAACTGGGAGAAAAGCGTCAAGTGTCGTTTTCCGACACCGACGCAAAACGTGGAAACGTCAGAGTCTAGTGCTTCCTAGTACATGCTTAAAGGTTCATTTGAACTTCTCTAATGCTACTTATCAATAAAATAAGGAAGACTATTCAAGAAACTTCACACATAAATGTGCCTCAACTTGACCTTTACCTGTGGAAGTGGTGACTCTGGGCCAAGTTGCAATGACTACATCAGTTTGTAGTGTTCGCGACTCACCTACAAATTTATCTCATGGTCGGAAGGTGGTTGACTCCGTTGAAAGCGATATTCGATCTTGGGATGAAAGGTTTGGATCAAGCGAGGATGAAGAGACAAATTCATATGAAATGGATATATGATTTGTATATTGTGTTATCAAAAGCAAATATTTTGTCTTGAGTTGTGTCTTCTTTCGAGTTCAAAGTAGTATTAATTAATACAAAGACAAATTCATTCGGATGTTCATTATGGGCACCAACGTTTGTTTTTTCCCTCTGGTTTTAATTGAGTATACATGTTAGGATATGCCTTTCCTTTTCTTCTCTTCTCTGAGCCAACTCAATCAAAAAGAAAAAAAGGTAGTGGTGAAGTGGTCCACTACAAATATACAAGACAAATCCAATTGCTAGTGCCCAACAAAAAATCATAATGACCTATATGTTCTCCTTTTTTGGTCTTTTTTTACCCAAAAAATGATTAAGCAAATATAAGCAAATCATAGGAGCATAATTACCCACAACATTTGTCTCGATTTAAAGCAAAAAAACCATTGGTCTAACTAAAATTAAATTGAATGGACCTCATTCATGTTTCCTTTGCTTGTACTAAATGTCCAGACAAGACGATCAAATAACATTAATTAGCAAAAAAATGGAAATTTTACACAAATAATTGAGTGATCATGTGAAGAAGATTTGAAAAGTATTTGTATAAATAGAAGCAGAAAAATCTAAAAAGAATCCAAAAAAGATTGGTCATGCAGTGATTTATGATTGAAATTAGGGGTGTTAACGGGCCGAACCGAGACCGGATGGTGCTCGGCTCGGCTCGGCTAGTGAACATATTTGCTCGGGCTCGGCGAGCTTAGAAAAATGAAGCTCGGCTCGAGTTCGCGAGCCTAAATGAGCCATAGCATATATGTATTATTGCAACACAAAATGAAAGTGTTGTTCCTAAGTGTTTCAACTTTGATGATTAAAACTGATTTATGGCAACACTAGTTAAAAAAAGGATTGCATTAGTAACATGACATTTTGTTACACTTTTTCAAAAAAAAATCAAAAAAATAACGCAGTTTATTCGCACTTAAAGAAATATATAATTTTAAAAAATTTAAACTAACATCATAATATTATTATTTATTACAATGATCTATAGTCACTCTCATTTTGTCTCTTTTTATTATCTATCCTATGCAATTCCATATTCATCACTACTCTTGCAAAGAAGTAACAAATTATTTTGAATCATCAATTATAGTAAATGAATAATTAATACTCACCAATTATATATAATTAATTTATTTTTCACTAATTTACTAACTACAAAAATTATACAAAACATGTTTGCGAGCTTTCGAGCCGAACCTTAGAAGGCTTGATTTGGCTTGTTAATATCTCGAGCCGATCCCGAACTCGAGTCTAACTTTATCCGAGCTTTGACCAAGCCGAATCTCGAACTGTTTGCGAGCCAGTGAGTTTCTTAACACCCCTAATTGAAATAATCCTTTTATCTTCATTAATAGTGATTGATGTGTATGTGAACCAACCCTATACTAAGGCGCTGTCATTTTAAATTTATAATTCATTCCGTTCAGTACTTATCAGTACTCCATACATATAAAATTATACTGAAATAAGTATTTATCAGTTTAATTCAGTATTTTCTGAACAAGTTGAAAATAACGGAGCCTAAATCATTCATACCAACCAAAACTAAATGAAAAGCAAATTGATTTTGTGTTTGCTATTTGAAAAGTCTAAAAGTGTTAAAAATAAATAAAACGAAAAGACCTGATCTTGAGCAGCACAAAAGTCACAGATGATATATTAATTAAAAGGGTATGGTATAGAAAAAACAGGATCACCACTCACCCACCCACTCGCATTGATCTAACAGTAGAGACAAGGTAAGGTGGTGCAGCCAAGATGACCGTCCACCGTCTTCTTTTCTTTTAATCTCTGCAATTCATATAAAAACAAATCACGTGATAAGCTTAGTCTGTCTCTATCAATGTCTGAGAAAATAATCAATCAAATAATGAATTAAATACACCACTCTCTGGCCATAGAGACGTGCAGGAACAAAAGCTTGTACTTATTCTTATTCCTCCTCTATATTAATTAAAGGTTTTATTCTGTATACACCGAATCTCACTTTGGCATTACTCCCACACTCTCTCCTTCCTAGTTCATTTCATTGCTTTGTCACTCATAGGCCAAAGTTATATTCTTCATTAAGCTGGACAACCAAAGAAAGCAGCCATGTTTCTTCTTAATATGTTGGACTCATTTCCTGACAGTGAGCCACTCTACTACTTCACTATTACTTCATTAGTTCATTCCATATGTTGTTTGTTTAACCGCATGTGTACTATTTATTGCTTCTTTGATTTACAGCAATTAATACGCTATGAATGTCTTGTTTATAGTATGTACTCACATCCCATGCTCGCTCATTTAATGCTACCAAATTCCTATTGCAGTGTAATAGCATGTAATCTCTTGTTTATAGGGATCCAACCACAGTATCCTTTGGGTTTCAACAATTTTATGTGATCTATAAATTAACCTTCATATATAACAACATACAATAGGATTCATTTGCTTGCTATGTTTCGCAGAGTTGAAGATAGCATGGCCACTTGTAAAGTTACCCTGTTTCTCAGAGAACCTGAGCATAGTACTGCAACTTGGATTTCTCCTGATTGTTGTGCTCCGTTTTCTACGAAAATTCGGGGATGCTGCATCCCAAAAGATGGCAAAAATCCCAGATCAGTACTCCATTGGAGTCAAATTCAGCCTCGCCTGCAAAGCCACCGTTGTTTGTTCCTCCTTAATGCTGGGAGTCCAGCTTTTGGTGATAATTTTGATGCTGCTCAGTGCTGATGTGAAGTATTGCAGCTCTAACTTGCTAGCCTTTTCATCGCAGATACTGCAACTAGTATCGTCTGTAGTTGCGCTGATTGTAGTTTGTAGGGTTTTGAAGGAGAAGAATGCCAGGTTTCCTTGGATTTTAAGAGCTTGGTGGGGATTTAGCTTCTTGTTATCCGTTATATGTGCATCTCTACACAACTATTTCCGGATTAACAGCCATACTCGACTTGGAATACGAGATTACGCAGATTTCTTTGGGGTCCTGTCATCCACCTTCCTGTTGGGTGTTTCAATCCATGGGAAAACAGGCCTACTTTTCTCTTCATCGGACAGTGCCATCACCGATCCACTTCTTCAGGGGAAGGACGACAAGTGTTTGCATGGAAAGATTAAGGAATCTCCATATGGAAAAGCTAGCCTTTTCCAGCTGATTACTTTTTCATGGCTCAACCCACTTTTTGCTGTAGGAATCAAGCACCCTCTTGAACAGGATGAGATCCCCAATGTTGATACAAAAGACTCTGCTGCATTTACTTCACCCGCCTTTGACGATTGCCTAAATCTGGTTAAGGAGAAATCAAACCCTTCTATCTACAAGGCCATCTTTTACTTTATCAGAAAGAAAGCAACAATCAACGCACTATTTGCAGTTGTGAATGCTGGAGCATCTTACGTTGGACCGTACCTCATTGATGACTTGGTTAATTTTTTGAGTGATAAGAGAAACCGCAGTTTAGAAAGTGGTTACCTTCTTGCATTGGCCTTCCTGTGTGCCAAGATGGTTGAGACCATAGCACAGAGGCAATGGATATTCGGTGCAAGACAGTTAGGCATGAGGCTCAGAGCTGCTTTGATATCTCACATTTATAGGAAAGGACTCATCCTGTCGAGCCAATCTCGCCAGAGCCACACAGGCGGTGAGATCATGAATTACATGAGTGTTGATATCCAACGAATCACGGATTTCATTTGGTACCTCAACATTATATGGATGTTGCCCATACAGATTTCTTTAGCAATCTACGTTCTCAAGGCAAACCTGCAAATGGGAGCAATGGCAACACTAGCTGCAACTTTAACAGTCCTGATGTGCAATATTCCCATTACGAGAATTCAGAAGAGGTACCAGTCTAAAATCATGGAGGCCAAGGACAGTAGAATGAAAGCAACATCAGAAGTTCTTCGAAACATGAAAATTCTGAAGCTTCAAGCATGGGATAGTCAATTCCTACACAACTTAGAGAGCTTGAGGATGGTTGAATACAATTGGCTATGGAAGTCTCTAAGACTTTCAGCAATATCAGCTTTTGTGTTCTGGGGAGCACCAGCATTCATTTCTGTGGTGACATTCGTGGCGTGCATGCTCATGGGGATTCCACTCACTGCTGGAAGAGTTCTATCAGCATTGGCTACCTTCCGCATGCTTCAGGATCCCATTTTCAATTTGCCTGATCTGCTTTCTGTAATTGCACAGGGCAAGGTCTCAGCAGATAGAGTGGCTTCCTTCCTCCAGGAACCTGAAATTCAGCACGGTGCCACAGAGTGTGTCCCAAGAGATGAAGCAGAATTTGAGGTCGACATTGATGCTGGAACGTTCAGCTGGGATCCACAGTCAACCGTACCGACGCTTGATGGAATACAGTTGAAAGTGAAGAGAGGAATGAAGGTTGCACTATGCGGGACAGTAGGATCCGGCAAGTCCAGTTTGCTTTCTAGCATTCTTGGAGAAATAGAGAAGCTTTCAGGGACTGTAAAGATCAGCGGTACAAAGGCTTATGTACCTCAATCTCCATGGATACTGACAGGAAATATTAGAAACAACATATTATTTGGGAATCCATATGATCCTGCCAAATATAACAGAACAATAAAGGCATGTGCTTTGGCAAAGGATTTTGAGCTATTCAGCTGCGGTGACCTGACAGAGATTGGAGAAAGAGGAATAAACATGAGTGGAGGACAGAAACAAAGGATCCAAATTGCTCGTGCAGTTTATCAGGATGCAGATATATATCTGCTAGATGACCCTTTCAGTGCAGTGGATGCTCATACAGGCACCCAACTCTTTCAAGTGAGTACTTTCCATTCATCTACTAGCTAGCTTAAGACATTTCATCCAAAACAAATTTAGAATTGAAAATGTTGGGATTTATATTTGTTTTCCAGGATTGCTTAATGGGAATTCTCAAAGACAAGACAATTCTCTATGTTACCCACCAAGTCGAGTTTCTTCCTGCCGCAGACCTCATTCTGGTAAGACACAGGCTGCAGAAGCTTTTGCTATAAATATTTTCATTTTTTGTAACTACAAAATTTCGGAATATTGGCCTACTACTCTACTGCTAAGTTATACACCCACAACTTACCATGCATTGTATCTCTAATCAGACAAATAGGTGACTTTTCAGTTAACTGTGCATTTTGAACAGGTGATGGAAAAGGGAAGAATATCACAGGCTGGAAGATTTGATGAACTTTTGAAACAAAATATAGGATTTGAAGTTCTAGTTGGGGCTCATAGCCAAGCCATAGAGTCGGTTGTTAAAGTGGGAAACTCAAGAACATGTGAAAACCCAGTGGCTGATGAGGACTTCAGTTTGGATTCCACCTTGAATGTGGAAGTCACAAGCACAAGGCATGATTCAGACCATGATCTCTCTCTCGAGATAACAGAGAAGGCAGGAAAGTTGGTGCAAGAAGAAGAAAGAGAAAAGGGAAGCATAGCGAAAGAAGTTTACTGGTCATATTTAACAACCACGAAACGTGGAGCCTTGGTCCCTATCATAATCCTAGCACAGTCATCATTCCAGGTGTTGCAGATTGCCAGTAATTACTGGATGGCATGGGCTTCGCCTGCTACAAGTGATACTGAGCCAGTAATGAAAATGAATACCATATTACTTGTGTATTCCCTGCTCGCTGCGGGAAGTGCACTTTGTGTACTGCTCCGAGCCTCGCTAGTAGCAATTGCAGGAATTTCAACAGCACATAAGCTTTTCACTAACATGCTGCATAGTATAATAAGAGCTCCAATGGCTTTCTTTGATTCTACTCCAAATGGTAGAATCTTGAATCGGGTAAGCTCCAAACTATCACACTTTCTTTCTGTTTAATCTTATTAGTTTGTGACATACCACTGCACATATTTAGATAGTTTTCTCAAGGGACAAGCAAAAAAAGCACATACAAGTATTTGACTATTTTCTTTGCGCACAGATTAAACATTAATAGCACTCTGACACAAAAGAAAGATCAAAATTCAGGCTAGACATCAAAAAAACAAGAAAGTGATATGGTGGTACTAAACTGAATAGAATATCAGGTTTATATAACTTCTATTACAGACACACCTTCAAAGTTGCATTTTAGAAAACCATGTTCAGGCTAACAATGGAATCACATTTTGGAACTACCATTGCCATGTTTTGTGATAATGATTTTTGAGAATAAAAAATCATTCATATGATAGATATACAAGAGACGATCTTCAAATAAATCATACATACATACATACATTAATTTTTTGCACATACCTTGTTACAGGCCTCCATGGACCAAAGTGTACTAGACTTGGAAATCGCACAGAGACTTGGTTGGTGCGTGTTCTCGATAATACAGATTCTAGGGACCATTGCAGTGATGTCTCAGGTTGCATGGGAAGTATTCGTAATCTTCATTCCAGTAACTGCAATATGCATATGGTACCAAGTAAGCAATTTATTTGCTTTCTATCTATTATTAAAATGATTGCTGGAAGAGGACAATATGGCATGCCACTACTTGTACTCTGAAGGCATTTGAATGCTCATGCTCATAATTTAAAAGTCACTAAAATAAACAAACAGCATTGAAGCTCAAATATACTGCTGCAAGAAACTACTTTCACGATTATCTGGGCTCGATAGTAGCTGCCATCATGCTAATGAAAATTGATGAATTTGCAGCGATATTACATACCGACAGCTAGAGAATTGGCACGCTTAGCAGGGATACAGCAGGCTCCTATTCTTCACCACTTTGCAGAATCATTAGCAGGAGCAGCCACAATTCGTGCATTTGATCAAGAAAACCGTTTTTTTGTAGCAAATCTTGATCTTATAGACAGCCACTCAAGCCCATGGTTTCACAATGTATCCGCCATGGAATGGCTTTCTTTCAGACTTAATTTACTGTCCAATTTTGTTTTTGCCTTCTCATTAGTTTTGCTGGTGACCCTTCCTGAAGGAATAATCAGTCCAAGTAAGTATTATGCTCTGAACGAAATCACTTGAAAGAAACGAATTCTTATATGATTTACAATTCAATCCACTTAGCTTCTTTACAATTTGAATTGAATTCCTTCAAATTAATGTTTTCAAGAGGAGGGTAAAGTTTTGCACACTGAATTTCTTTTTTCCTTTTAGACTGATCTATGTGAGAGTAATCAGTGATATAAACCTCGTATATATGAAGGAGAATTTCTATCCTGAGACATTATATATATTTGCAGGCATTGCAGGACTAGCAGTAACATACGGAATAAATCTGAATGTTTTGCAAGCTTCTGTTATCTGGAACATGTGCAATGCAGAAAACAAAATGATCTCAGTGGAAAGAGTTCTTCAGTACTCAAATATAACAAGTGAAGCTCCATTATTGATTGAAGAGTGCAGGCCTCCAAACAACTGGCCGGAAGTAGGAAAAATATGCTTTCAAGGATTGGAGGTAATATCCTTTAGAAATTTAAATTTTCAATTTATGAAAAGCCTGAAATTCAACAAAAAGAGAAAGGAAACAGAAAACTCCTACCGATTGATGATGTGGATATTGCAGATTCGTTACGCAGAGCATCTGCCATCAGTCCTGAAAAACATCAGCTGCACATTTCCAGGAGGGAAAAAAGTGGGTGTGGTAGGAAGGACAGGGAGTGGGAAATCAACACTTATACAGGCCATTTTCAGAATAGTGGAAGCGAGAGACGGAAGCATTGCAATTGATGATGTGGATATATCCAAGATAGGTCTTCATGACTTGAGATCAAGGCTTAGCATCATCCCTCAGGACCCAACAATGTTTGAGGGAACAGTGAGGGGCAACCTTGATCCACTAGAGCAGTACAGTGACCACCAAGTATGGGAGGTAATGTATTCAATTTGAAAGCAAGTGCATTCATTCTTTGTAGAGGGCTTACTTAAACTTCATCATCCAGGCTCTAAATAAATGTCAGCTGGGAGATTTAGTGCGGTCAAAAAGTGAAAAGCTGGATGCCACAGGTAAAGTACAGTTCTTCACCCATTTAATTCCGATATGGTGAAGAGCAAAGACGTAACATTGTGAAAATATGACAGTGGTTGAAAATGGAGAAAACTGGAGCGTGGGGCAGCGGCAATTGTTTTGTCTAGGAAGAGCACTGCTGAAGAAAAGCAGCATTCTGGTGCTGGATGAAGCAACGGCATCCGTGGATTCAGCAACAGATGGGGTTATACAGAAGATTATCAGCAAAGAGTTCAAAGATAGGACTGTGGTCACAATAGCTCACAGAATCCACACTGTCATAGACAGCGATCTCGTTTTGGTCCTTAGTGATGGTAAGTCACTACAGAATTACATTACATATAAGTCCTGAAAGCAACATAGCAATGACATAGTGTGATTATTTGATGTGAAACAGGAAGAATCGCAGAGTATGACACCCCGGGAAGACTGCTAGAAAGAGAGGACTCATTTTTTTCAAAACTAATAAAAGAGTATTCCATGAGATCAAAAGGCATCAGCAATTAACTACTTTCACACAAATAAACTCTAGCCTGCTCGGATATGGATAAAAAGACAGTATTTTATCCACCATTGCCATCCAGGGGCAGAGAAAGACTCGAATAGATTTGTGATCCCCAGGAAATAAAGGCGAGATTGTATCATGAATTGATTGGTTAAAGCAGCAGCAGAAGCAGATGATGAAGAACAAGTAGTAGTTCATGTTATTAATAAAATGTCTGGACTGTATTAGTGAGCTGAGCTTCAATAAATGTAAACACTGCAAAGAATGACCAACTAGAAGTCAATCAAATAGAAGTTATTTTCTTTCTGTTTATCCTATTTAAGTTTCCTCTAAAAAGAGAATGAATGATCCAATAGTATTCAATGGCAAAGAAAAAGAAATGATAAGAAAATCAATTGGCCTAACTTCACAGGATCAATTGTCTTCTTCCAATCCCAGGTGTTGCTAATTCAATTCATAAAGGCAAAAAAATCCATAATTTTAAGAGGGTAGTGGGCCTAAATGCAAAGTTGGGCTTCACCGTTTGCAATTGTAATTGGAGAAAGAACAAGGATGAATGAGATTTGAAGTTTAGGTAGAAAATGGCAGCGAGAAGTCTGGTGACCGTAGTCCGGCTGGAGGAACAAGGCAGCACTAGTTACTCTCAAAGCAAAGGCCGCACCACTAACGACAACCAGAACCAGAATCAGAACATGAATATCCCCCAAAGTACTTCACAAAACTCTAATACGCCATTTCTTTCTCTCAAGAAGCCATCTTGGCCGGTCAGAACTGAGGTGAACTCTCTCTCTCTCTCTCTCTTGAGGAGCTGGAAGCATCGTAGCTTTACTAGTTATGTTGATTTTTGCAGTCAAATGTCCGCAAAGAGACAAGGAAGAAGCCAGAGCCGTGCTGTGTGGTCTGCTTAGGAAGCGGACGAGTTGATTGTCACGATTGCCGGGGGAAAGGTGTTCTCTTTCTCTACTGGTTAGTTAGATTTGCAACCAATTATTAATTAAATTGTCTTGGGTCTAGTCTAGGCAGGACAAATCACGTTGATTTAGAAATGCTACCCAGAGGGGAGTGGCCAAAATGGTGAGCAATTTGTCAGTTATTATTATTATTTTTCAAGTGATTGGTTTGGTTGCTATACCCAGCGAGTTTGTGGCTGAGCAGGTGTGCAGCTTGCGGGGGAAGTGGACTTGGCTACTGCAGCCGTTGCTTAGGCACTGGAGAGTATAGGTATATAATGGGCTTCCACTTCATGAACATCCACCAAAGTCCAGATGCCTAACTGTTGTATTATTCTTTTCTGTCCAATACTACTGTACTTTGGGGAAGTAATGTTATAAATTGACAACTTTGTCAACCTTCTGTTATAAAAATTCCTTATCTTCATTTCATGATAAAAGTTAGAATGTCGATTGTTTTGTTATCTGCTCCCCAATCAAATGTCAAAATCAAAGACCAAGTTATGCATACATACATACATTCAAGTAATAGATGTCACTACACTTCCACTACCAACCCAACAAGGAAGCTAGACTTGGTAATGAAAATAAAGGGCAACCGAAACTACTACACTAAACTAAGAACCTTTGGTAGGTTCATCCCCAGGAACATCATCTTCATCATGGTATATGTTTTCTGCCATCTGCCATATTTGAAGGATATTATCTTCTGCCACGCTTCCAATGACCCAGTCTTCGCAAGGATTCCATGAGAAATCTGATATTTTGCTTGTGTGTCCCCCGTGAATAAACAGCAACTCTGGAGGCCCATCTTCCGCATCCTCTGGTGTCTGCTCTTCATCAATTCTGCAAAACCACATTCACATTTACCCCATGCTTCTGTTCAGTGACTCTCAAAGGATTTCCCATAAATAGCACGCAAATGATGTAAATAACTGTAAACTGCCATCTTTTGCTTATAGTTTTAGCGGTCATGTGAGATTAACATCACATCATCTTCGAAATCACGACATGATGAACTAATAAAAACCGCAAGGAGGAAATTTACTGCCAAAATGAATGTAACGTATTCAGGGACAAACCTGCTAAGATCCCACACCATGAGCCTTCTACCAAGGCAACAAGAAGCTAAAATAGTTTCGTTCTTCGGGTTCCATCCAACTTGGAAAACCTCCTCCCTGCGGTAAATCCCAGCACAAGAAGATTAAAAAAAACAGATTCTATGTTGACATGGATTTTGCGCTGTCTACACACATTTGCATATAAACAATATTGTAAATAGAAATACACAAGAATATTGAAGAAATGCACCAGATACTTACTTGTGACAATCAAATGTGTGAAGTGCTGTGTTGATCTTACGTAAATCAAACAGCTTCACAGTTTTATCAGTAGACCCCGTTGCAACAACCCATTCATTGAAAGGATTGAAGGCCAAGCAGTTAACCTATGACAAATATGGCAAACTAACATTAGCACGTAGAGGTATAAGCTTTGTGCCATGTCAACAATATCAAATCATTATAACAACACATATTCATCAACGCTATATGAAATATGCTTAAAAAGCAAACATCTCTGAGGCTAACAAACCCAAGGCATAACTAATATGTCAGGGTGAATAAATGATATAACCTTCAAAGAGGCAGACTGGCAAACCCCATATCATATCAAGAAAAGAAATACCAAATCAAGCCACAAGAATTTATTGACATAATAACTACAAACAGTTGTAAAAAATCATGAAATTATTCAATATAAACGACAAAGATATGTTTGTATTTTGAACCTCCCATTAACAATATCAGTTTTCAGTGTAAAATTTATGTGACTTTCGGTGCCATGATGTGCAAAACACGAGTATGAAGAAAAGGAACATAAGAAAACTTCATCAATAGAGTGTGTAACGATCTGTTACTGGATCTGGTTCAAAAGATGAGAACAAAAAATAGCAAAGAGAGAATAAGAATGAAGAAATAGAATAGAGAAATAGAGAATAAGAAAGGGAGATGAAAATAGAGCATGTGTCCTTTCTCTACCATTTTTCTCCAATTTGTCGGATGACAGAAACCACCGGAGAACTGGATTCAAAATCAACTTGATGCTAATGAAGTGGAGGTTACTGAAATGGAACAAGGCATCACTAACATTATAAGGGAACAAAACTTACAAATGAATCACTAGCCAAAATACAAGCTCAATTATCTTCCTTATTAAGGAAAATGGAGAAGAGGCTCTATGAACAGGAGGATTTGTCGAAAAATCAAACTAAGAGATCTGAAAGGTTGGAAAATTTGTTCTACATAGGTAAAAGGAGAAAGGAAAAGTGAGCAGGACAGCTATGGAGACAGCTGAAGCTTGGAAGGCGAAGCCGCAAAAGGTATCCATGGAATAAAACAATAATAGTTCATCCCACGTTCTTATTTCTCACAATCATCAAAATGATAATTTTACTAGTCTTCTACAAGAGGAAACAAAGCAACTAACTGAACAAGGTCTTGAAGCAGAAAGTATCTTTGCAGAACAAGTCAATATTTCATATTTCAGAATGGATTATTTTTCCACTTCAAATTGATATATGCTATACCCCAGTTAACGTCAGGTTCCGATTCGTTAAAACTGTGCTCGCCAGAATTTCTACTCCAATGGAGAAAGGTTTTTTCTTGCTCACTATTTCACAATGAGGTGTCGTAGAAAAGATGAGTACCACCTGCCATGTGGCTTCACCTAGAGAAAAACCGTCTCCGATACATATTTGAGGAAGGTGGATGCCCCACAGTGTAGTGGTGAGAATGGGAGGGGAAGCATTAACCTTATTGGAACTGGGCAACCAAAGAAAGCTTAAATATGAGATGCTTGTGATTAGGCATATGAAATTAAAAAAACCTGGTCATATTATGAAAGCAGAGAGTAATACTATGACATAGTGATGATAGAACAATGGCAGATTCAAGATGAGTGCAAGGGTAAGAAAGATGCAAGTTGTACGGTGGGGAAGTAGGCATATTTGGGTTCGGAAAAATCTGAAGCACAAACGGACAGAAACAGGGAAGGGGAAACAAGATAAATTGCAGCAGGGGCATGTCTCACCTAGGAGGAGAACAAGAAAAATCAGGTCATGCCAACCCTTATCCCCTTAATAAAATGGGTCAAGATAACAATCTTAATAAGGGAAATGAATTGGCTAAACTCAAATTGGACTCATTATATTCTTGAGAAAGATAAAGTGCAATTCAATCAATATTTCATACACTTGACAACAGTTGGGCAATTGGAGATTGGAGGTCTACCGAGAGTGGAGGATTCACTTTGGATGACAACAACAGCGAAGGAAAGGGAGAAATGGTTTCAGTCAAAGCGTGGTGGCTAGACAAGGTGAGCATTGATTGTTTTCCTGGGAAAACAATTTCAGGCATAAAAGGAGGTGAGTGTCAATCATCTACCAGCAAGGGAGAGCTCCAAGGTACCCATTTGAACATTGACAACTTCTTTAACAAAACTAATTAATTTATGGAAAAAAGTTGGAGTTAACCAATAGGGTGGATGTTGTGATGGGTCTAAAAAGGCACGTTGCAAGTTTGGAGATGAATTTTAATATTTCAACAATTGGTTGGTTTAGAAAGAATTTTCTGCTGCATCTCGCAACTTAACATGAAATACTTACATTTGAAGATTATGATAAAGGGGAAGTTGATGATTCAAGCCATCCATGAATTATCATTTTGGGCAGACATCCCTACTAACTTGAAATCATTGCAAGGAGCAATGGCTGATACGATAAAAAAAGTGTAGTAAAGCTATATTGATCATTGTTGGAAACAACATTAATGAGTTTGAGGCTGCTCATATAGACAGTAATGCTATTGGGAGCACGAAATTCAACTAACTTGCAAAAAGATTGCAATTTAGGAAGTCAAAGATTATTTCAGAGGTTGATCGCAAGTGGGTCCTTTGACACAACAAAAATATCTGCCCAATGTGAATTGTCTTACTCTAGTCTTGATGAGAAGACCGTTTGAAGGGGTTGAGAATGTTTGAGATGTGTTTAGAGTAAACTGGTAGACTTGTTATATAAGTTGTATATATAAGGAGGATTAGTGAGAGTAGTAGGTAGTTCCTGGAATATTTTGTATTTGGGGGCCTCAAGCTTTGGATTGTGAAGGGGCATAGCTCTATGGGAGCAAAAAGTTAGTTTGTTCAAGTATTCTTACTAATTTCAGTCATTGCTCTAATAGCTTATCAGGCTCCTCGCATACAAAAGGCCATGCCTGGATGCACCAGGCTCTAGGCTCTCTAGTATGCATCTAGGCACGCCTGACAACAAAATTAGATCTTTTTGGAAGTGACACGATTTAGGTAAGTTCAGAGTTTAGAAAAAAAAAGAATGAGAAAAAAATATTACTTATGGAAGGAAAGAAGTTTGAAAAGAAAAATAAAGAATTAGGAAATAAAAGAAAATACGAAAAAAGAATTGAAATTCAGAAAGAAAAATATTTGAGGGAGAGGAATAAGAATGAAAATAAAGGAAAGACATCTTGATATAAATTTTAAATTGATTGATAGTTTGTACTTAGCTACTTAACTACTAAAGAGACTATAATACAACTATTTAGATCCCTACAATAATACAAGTGTGTGTGTGTGTGTGTATATATAGCTGACTTATGGTACTTTATATTTATTATTTATGGAAATTCGATTTACTAAATATTATATTTTTCATTGCACGTCAGGTGCACGCCTTGCGCCTTAACAACTATACTAATAAGTAAAGCACAGCTACATGACAGAATATAGAGATAAGGCGCTCCACAAGTGCAGCTTGTAGATAGTTTATTCTAGTTGATAGTAAAGTTGTTTTGTAACCCATTCTATTTAGGCCAAGAGTCTACATAACATATGGCTTTATGGTTATATTGGGCATCGCAGGGGGATTTACACTTAGTAGAGTGAAATGCATAAACTTGAATTTCATTCTTTAGAGTAAATAATGAAATACACATGAGAGAGTGTATAGATAAGATGCTCCATGAGTGGAGCTTGTAGGATAGTTAATTTTGTTTAGTAATAACCCATTTTATTTTAGGCCAAGAGCTATATAGCACGGAAACAGAAACGAACATCGAGAAACGCCAGTTCTAAAAAAAGTAGGTTAAGAAAATGTGGGGAAAGGTATATAATAAAAATAAAGGGATATATTTATAGATATAAAAATTATAAATATGTACTCATAAATTTTTTCTAGTAAATAATAGAAGAGTGACGCAATAATTAAAAGAAATATGATTTTACTCTGCAAAAAAGCATAAAAATTGCAACTTATTGATTGAGATTATTAAACAAGAAAGAAACTTTTGTTTAGAAGAGTAATAATATAAACAATTGATGATCATTTGCCAGAAACGGTTTCCCTAATCATAAGGAAACTAGTTTCAACTTTTATTATTACAAAAACGGCCTTGAAACATTTCTTACCGATTTCTGCAAGTGTCGGTTTCTATAACGGACACAAAACGCGGAAACATTAATGGTAGGCGTTTCCGTGCTACCTGGGCTGAGAGTCAACGTCGAAATATCAGTGTTATTAACAGGTGCTCGCTTAAGCGCCCAGGCAAGGCGCGTCGATGTCGGAGTGCCTCTCTGAGGTTTGGGCACCGTACCTTCCCATAGGCACCGCTTAAGCGAGCGCCTCAATATTACTCTTCTAATCGAATTTTTTTATGGTCTATTTTCTATTCATTTACAAATATGTTAATGAACTTTTACTTATATTTCTCTACTGCTTTGGTGAAATGTTTTTTTGCCGCTATTTTGACCTTTATTATGAGTTAAAGTTCTGTTTTATTGCTGTCTTCTATCATCCTTATTGTTTATTGTCTACTTAAATTTTTTTTACCAAGTGGGGCTTCACTTCGTTGTCCATTATTTCGATGGGGCCAAAGATTCATCATTCTTTGGCTTTAGATTATAACGGACTAAAGCAAAATGATTCATTAAACTGTCCGAGCTTCTTTTTATTGTGATGTCACGGATAGCTGTTTGCAACTCCACTTCAGGGTCAATTGGAAAGAACCTCTCTGTAATTACAGGGGTAAGGTTGCGTACACCCGACCCCCCCTTACCCCGTTTGTGCGGGAGCCATTGGGGTAATGTTGTTGTTGGGGCTTCACTTCCCTCAGGCGAGCGCCTCGGGCATTTGGGATGTGTAGCGCCTAGAGGGCGCAATAACACTGCAAGATATACGGCTTTATAGTTGTATTGGGCTTAGCAAGGGATCTACACTAAGTAGTAGAATGAAATGCACAAACTTTCATTTCATTCTTTACGCTTAAGCCACCTCTGTTACAAGTGGATTTTGACCTAAGACTTATATTTGTCAGGGTACAAACAAAAAGGATCACATTGCTATTAAACTTATTAGGGACCAATAAAATTTTCTAAATGAAATTGCTAAAAATCAGGCCCTTAACATGCAATCACCCAAAAACCGAAGGCACCTATTCATGAAAAAGTTATCAAACAACATAATGACATTGCAAGGGAGGGAACTCCAACGAGAGGTCCTAATTTGACAACAATAAAATGTATACATGGCAAAAGGACACAACGTGCCCTTTCCAGCTATACAATAAAACTAATTCCACACAAGATCTGAAATGCAGCAGAAAATGGAGTCCAGCAGATAATAGAGAACTTGAATAAGGATTAAAAAAGGAAAATTCTAGCAAGAATCCAACAAGATTCTGTGGATAACTGTTGACATTTTACATGCATAATTTATATATTCAAATGGACAATAATTCAGTCTATAACTATACTTAAATGTTGTTTTTACCTCACTCTGATGAGCAACGACTGACTGGACTGGCTTGGTGACTGAAGGAGTTCGCAGGTCCCATACAAGAAGGTATTGGTCATCCCCAACCGAGCCAAATAGGTATTCATGTCTCAAATGCCATGCTACATCTTCTACCACACCTTCATGAACCTAATAAGCATGAATTTTATTATCAACTGAAAATAGAAATACTACCATGGCAAATTAGAAAATGGTTTCTCTGATTCCCAAAAGGGGCAAATGAAAGTGAGAGGAGCAAGATCTGGCGAATTTGAAGTACAAGTAAAGGTTAAAACACAAGGATGGAAGAGCAGACCTTGAAAATTTGCATTGCATCTAGAGACTTGTTTTTAGGAGCGGAATTGATGTCCCACAAACAAATTTGGGCATCATCAGAACCACTGAGCAAGTGACCCTGTTTAAACTTACTCCAAGACAGACCATAACCCTCAGTGCTGTGACCTCTCAACCTCAAATCGGGGGAGCAAGCACCGTCCAAAGGAGGTTTAGATGGGTGCTTACTGTAGTCAAAGACATAAACTTCAGCACTAACAGTCTTGGTCGCAATTATAAAAGGGTTTTGAGGCATATAACGAGCTCTATTAACCTCTCCATCGTGGTTAATTTGCTGAATTATTTGAACCTGTAACATAAAAAAAGGACTTGGGACTTTTTAGATTCCTGTTAACTCTAATTACATATAAATACAGAATAAATGAAAAGGAAGAAACCTTGCCGTTGGCCGCTCCAAAGCCGCCAAAATCGGAGCGATCGTCATCGTAGTGGCGGGCATCGTCTTCAGCATCGTCAAGAGGGAGCTGAACCTGGGCGAGCATGAGATAGTTGGGCTCATTCTCGGAAGTGTGGGTTCCAAGAATCATTTTTTGGACTGAGTAGTCCTTATCGGCAGGTTCCTCACGGTCGGGTAACCATTCGACGGTGAGGGAAGGCCACTCAAGAGCATGGGTAATAACCAGATCGTAGAGAAAAGGAGTGTTCTTCTTCCAAATTTTGTACTCTTCGTTGATTAGCCGTTCTTCTATCTCCCCTCTCATCTCCTCCTCGTCTTTTCCCATCTCTCTTCTCTGGTTGGAATTAACCCGATTGGGAGCAAACTGAGTACTAGTGTAGAGATAGGGTTTGTTTTTGGAGTGAAGATGGAAGATTGGAATGGGGAGTACAAAGGGGAAAAGTATTCCCGCCAAAAGCTGAAGTTGCTCCTGCCGATTACAAACCCTAGCGGTGTAATCCCATTTGTTTTTAAATTTATTACAGATTGAGCCTCTATCATTCGCCGCCCACTCACATGGACATTTTTGTTCGCTACTCAATATAGCTTTTATTCCTCTTCTTTAATTAAATTTATTAGTATTATTTTCGTATAAATTTATATATATGTAGGATTGATAAGTGCGGAACTGAATTGAATATAAGTTAAAAACGATTACTTTCCAAAATTATTTGTTTTTAAATTTTTATTTTTAATTTTTTTTTATAAGTAATAAATTTAGTTTTAGAAAAAATAAGGCAATTCCTCGTTAATTAGTATGAATGACCAAAATGTGTTGTTCAAAGCTAAAATATATAATTTTATTCAAAGTTTGTGAGAGCAACTTATTTTGATAATAGCTTAATAAGTAATGTCAAACTGACCCTTAAATTTATTCGTCCGGTAGAGTGTGCTAGGTTCGGATCTTTTAAAAATATCAATTTAAATTTGCTCTAATCCACACATTAAAACTTTGAGTCGGCCTTATGAATCATTTCCAAATCCGACTTGTAGTTCATAAATATTTTCTTTCAGACCTTTGAATGGATTAAAAGAAAAAAATTACAATTGTGTTTAAATCTTATATAAAATTGTATATTTTATTTGATTTATTTAATGAAAAGTAAGACTCATTGTAGTTAACCTTAAAGTTAATATAAAAAAGTTAAAGTAATTATTAAATATATTATATAATAAATAAAATTGTTACTCATCAGGGAATTTATATTAGCTTAAGTATAATAAAAATAAAAAGTTTGCTCTTAAAACTTTAAAATGTACCGGCTTGATCTAGAATTTTTTAAAAATAAGTGTCAAAGCCCACCTCATTTAGCGGACTTGAACCGAGCCAGACAAATACCTTATCCATGAACATCTCTAATGTACATGAAGATCAATTATGACTTAATGTTAGCCTACTTAAAGAAATTGTTACTAAGGATTGCATTGAAACCGAATTATGAGTATCCAATATGATATAACTTTTTTGGTAATAAACTATAAATATTTCTATTTTCATTGAAATAATTTTGTACAAATTTTAAGTTATAACAGTATTATCTAAACTCACGGATACGGGACATAATTGAAACTAGCAACCACCAAGGAAACTGACGCAATGTTACACAAGATATTTCCCACAACCCTCGAAGGGCCTGCCACCTTTTGGTTTGAGAATCAGAAACCAGGATCAATCACAAATTTCAAAGCAATGATAAAAGATTTCCTCTTGCACTTCCTAATCTCCATCCCTCTGTATAAGACAGTTCAAGACCTACAGCTAATGAAGCAAGGTCGGAATGAACCACTAGGAGATTTTGTGGAGTAGTTCCAAAAAGCAACGCTAGAAGTGAAGGGGTGTAGTGTCGATGTGACCACCGATATCTTGGCTAGCAATTACAGGAATGCCGATCTAAAAAAGGACTTGCTCATTAAGAGGCCGAAGAGCTTGGCCTTAATGATACAGAAGGCCCGGGAGTGGGTAACTTACGGGGCTAATGAGAAAGGGGTACTTGTGCATGAACATGTGGGGCGACAGCATAGCCCACCTCGGTTGAACAAGTTACCCCCGAAGCCGACTAGATACGAATATCAACGACACGATTTCCCCAAGGATTTAATTCCTTTGAGAGCGGATCGGAGAGAGGTACTGTACTGGATAGAAAAGAATCGATAGTACATCGAACACCCCCCAAAGATGAGGTGCCCTGAGAAGCCGAACACCTATTGTGAGTTTCACAAGTCCGAAGGACACAATACTGACAAATGCCGCCACCTAGCCATTGAACTCAACAAGCGGACAGCGGAAGGAAAGCTCTACTATTTCTTGGCCGCACCTCGACGAGGTAGGCAGGAGGAGGGGGTAGAGAGGCATCAAGCCGCTCCCACTGAGAGAGCAACCGATACCCCCCATCTCGACGATGAGTAATCAACATAATATGCGGAGGGTCGACATCTAGAAAAAGAAAAACATCGCTGTTAGCAACATCACTTTCTTATCTTCAAAACTCATATTCTGAGAATCTTCTGAGAACAAGTTCCAACAATAGGCACTAATGCATGGTTGGTGTTAAATACTAAAATAATGTATGCAATAGTATATAAACTTGTAAATAACTTGCATATTAAATTTATGACCGTATGCAATGGGCACCCCATATGCAGAGCGGGAATGATATTTAACGGGACAATGTCATAAAAGGCCAAGGACAATGGTAACATTACATTCGCAAGAACTCCACATGTTACCATCTCTATCAATCCGACTCAATAACAAACGCATTGTTATCTTCCACGTCAGTTTGATAACAAGATTAGCTTAATATTTAGGACCTATTATGGTCCCAACCCACATCTCATTGTACTCGGTTGATAAGATCCTAAAAAAGTAAGAATAAAAGGATCTTTGAACATAAAAGAAAAGGCACTGGTTAGGGTGTCGATCAGCCTTATAAGAACACTAAAATGCCAGAATCCAAGATTGTCTTTGTTCAAATGGTTGGTTATACCATTACAAAATGACCATACTTTGGCCTCCTTCAACTTATATTCAGTAAATCATTTTACCTTACATCATGATTTTTGACACAATATACTAGAATGATAAACACTTCAGTGCTACTTCTAAGCATATATAATATCATAAGAAATTTCCTAGAACTTCCAACGATTTCAGTACAAGTCACAAACTTGTAGACTTGATTTCAGTACTGTTATACACTAAAAGACTACATTTTCAAATAACTTACTTACGAATACATACACATATATATATACAGATATATAAACTTAGAGTCAAACACTAGTTGGTAGACAAGCCACCAACAGCCCACAGACAAGCTGCCAATCAGCTGCCTAATATGTTTGACTTTCAAACACTCCCCCTCAAGCTAAAGTATACATGCTCAAGCTTGTACATAAGCCACACATTCAAATTACAACAAAACGAAAGACATCAACTTAAACGGGGTAACATCAAGAACGAAGGAGGTGACGCATTCCGAAGCAAATTAACCATCCAAGAAACTACCAAACTTATTGCAGAAATCGGATCCAAAACTGGGATCCCCAAACGCTGCACTCCTGGGCAGACTTCAAATGGCAATCCAAACGGGAACTTTAAATCCCAACAATGCTACACACACAAGCACTAGTCCCCTTCATTGTTAAGTCCAAAACTCGGCCAGACTGTGCATACAAGGCAGCCACCAAAATTTGCCAACAAATACACTGCACATAAGGGTAATTCTTGGAGTACCGAAATAACATTAGCTCAACCTCACTACCATTAAACCTCAAACATTTCCTAAATAACCCATAGGAAATCCAAATAACAAACCCAACACAAAGAAGTCTAACTAAAACTAGCCCAAAAGATAAACTTAGTAAGCAAACCCCATACTTCCCATTGCTACTAGATGCCCACTAGAAAGTAGTCTGCTCTCAACACAAACAAACCATCATCACTGTCAGAGTCGACAGCATATTTCTGATCACCGGCCAAACAATCTTGCCGGAATTGAAGACATGACTAAAGGAGAAGAGAACTGGACGTCGAGCCTTGTTAAAGCGCAGTCACTCACCGGAGAACTGGGCGGTGGTCGCAGGGTGGCTCCAGAAAATGGTCTGCTCTCAAGGGCAGAGAGTTTGGCTGGAAAACTGATTTCGCCAGGAAACGAAAAATGAAGCAGGATAATGGAGGAAGCTGAAACTGGAAAAACCCAGGTAAGGGAAGATCAAAAACAAGAAATTTCAATAGGATGAACCAAAAGAAACAGAAACTGAAAACTCCCAGAATACTGCTCACAAGGGCAGAAATAATTGCTGGAAAAATTCTGTTCACAAGGGCAGAAAACTTGTAGAGAAGAAACAAAATATTTCGGAAGCAGAAACCAAAACAGAAATCCCAAGAACACTCACTGCTCACTAAGGCAGCTCTGATACCATGTTATACACTAAAAGACTACATTTTCAAATAACTTACTTACTTAACTCAGAATACATACACATATATATATATACAGATATATAAACTTAGACTCAAACACTAGCTGGTAGACAAGCCACCAACAGCCCACAGACAAGCTGCCAATCAGCAGCCTAATATGTTTGACTTTCTAACAACTACAAAACACTGATAGAACCTACAAGACAAGATAAGAATGCTATTTTCTATATTACAGCAAAATATAGAACTTAGCTAATTTGAACTAAGTTCATCAAACACAAGTATTAATTTGCCAAAAGTATTATCTTGAAAGATACTTGCAATTACTGTAATACAAAAATTTGAGCTTAAAAAATTACCAGCAGCCAGCAGCAAATTGCTTTACCAATTTAATACCCTCAGAATCAAATGGAATGGAAGACCAAGCAATATGCAGAACATAACGACATAGTAGCCTAAAAACATTGTTTTCCCAGTCAAATTCAGTCAATAAAGCAAATAGTTGTGTACCGTCCGCCTTTAAGTTGAAATATAGGGTGTACCCGATCACCAAAAAAAAGTATCCATTGACAAAACCAGCACATTTTGTGCATGAACCACATTCGGAGCAAAAGGGATGCCAACAAATAGTTAGCTTACCACTTCTTGGAGCGGATATCTAATCAATTTAACATTGAATACATACCATACATCATTCATGAGAAAATGTTTGTCCTGATTTTCTGTGAAATCTTAAAATGAAATATAAAGCCTAAACTAGGAGTCTAATTCAAGCTATCAAAAACTCACCCAAATACCCATCTTGAATAAAGCTCTGTATACAAGCAAACTACATGTTTTCTCTACACATACAACTTCGGTTTCGCTACAAGTTTGATTACCCTTCCGAGGACTGCTATAAATGACTGCATTTGGTGGAATCTGAGAAACAAGCTCACTGTATGTAAATTGATCAATCAATGCCCAAGCTGGAATAGGGTTCAAAGGCACCCTGACAATGAGAAAAAAGAAATCCCGAATGAATCTAATCTATTGCCATATATCTGTTTCCCGAAATGTAGGATAACGCAGAAGTAACTATCTCTAATGAAAAAAAAGGGAGGATAAGGAAGAGAACGAAGGGATGGCCATAACTATCTTATTGATCAAGTTTGGAATTTTTTTCTTTTTCTAGAAGGAAAATAACAAACAAAAAAATCTTTTATATGTATACTGTGGGTATTTAATTTCAATGTTTGTAGTCTTCACAGGTGGTAAAGGCACATTAGCATAATATGCCCCTGTGATCTCAATCATCCAGTTGTATGGATATCTGAGTAGAAAATAAAGAAAATCGAACTACAACAAGATGACACCTTCTGTGTAAAACAAATTAATCAATTTCATTCTTCTAAATGGTAAATGGTTCAATTTCATTGGCTACCAAACTACTCCAATTCTACTGGAAGATACTACTCACAGAGCAGTCATCATGAACGCGCCATATTGTCTCCCCCAAGAGATTTGCAACTGACAACACTGTGAGCTGAGGAAAATAGTTCTGCTCTGACACAGGTATAGTGTTTGTTATGATCACCTCTTGAAAAAGACCACTCGATAATCTCTCTATAGCAGGAGGACTGCAAACGAAAAGTCATATTCAAAACTGTGCAAACATCAATCAAATGAATGGTTCACTAAATCAGATACTCCAAATATATATGCTATTGCTATACATGTTCAAAATAAAACAGGGACTTGGCAAAATAAGCATATTGAATTGCATCAGTTGCAAAAAAAAGATGCTGGCAAGTCAAAAGTGTAAATTAACAACGACCAAGTTTTCTAGTTTATAACAAACACAGATGATTTTCCAATCAAAAAACATTTCCATAAGCATATTGAATTGCAACAGTTGCAAAAAAAAAAAGATGCTGGCCAGTCGAAAGTGTAAATTAACAATGACCAAGTTTTCTAGTTTATAACAAACAAAAGACAGATGATTTTCCAATCAAAAAACATTTGCGTCCAGATCATTATATTAGGTTTAAACCGTTATGGGTTTAATTTTCACATTCTTAATAAATCATTCAAATTCTACATGCATGTTTGATTGCAAAACACAAACTGTTGTATTCAAATCGACAGTAGAAAAAGTTAGTTATAACTTTGGCTGTCATAACCTCTACAGTATGCAACAAGATACCTGAAAACAGCATGTGTGGTACATGCATAGACTTCCCTTGCTCCCTCTTGATGTAAAAGAGCTGCACCTTTAGTAATTGTACCTAATGTAAACCAACCAATAAGTAACCATGGAAAATAATAATAATATATGGATTATGGCCTAGGGATCTATAAGAACTCTAAGTACTTCCAGAACTAAATGTCTAAATCAGACCAATATCATCTATATTTGAGAATACTTACCAGCTGTGTCAATCATGTCATCCACCATGACTGCAACCTTTCCCTTCACATCTCCAATCAAATTCATAACCTGGATGATGTAATTTAGCAAAATGAAGCGGTGCACCTTGTAACTTCAATACCTTAATGTTAACTTAGGACCTGGTTGGCAACTTTGGAACTTTATTTAATAATATTCAAGGAAACGATGAAATGCACATATGATCTCACCATAAGACAATGGAAGAGGAGATTTCCAGAACTAAAGAAATTAAGGACGTGACAGTTTTTGTGTTAGGTTCGGAATTATTGAAAGAAAGTATGTGAGTAAGAATAAGGCAAGCACATCGCTCTTTCTGATGTCTACAGCGCACTCCTTAGTGTGAGTGTGTGAACAGAGACCAGTGTAACAAGGATTCTCCACCCAAGAATATTTATGAAACCTTCAAAATTACTCAACATCTACAACCATTACACTGTGGTACATGAAAGCATCATATAGCTGGATTTTACCTCTGCTACATTGTGCCCGTGACGCCTTTTATCCACAATCGCAAGAGGAGCATCCGACAATTTCTTGGCAAAGGCACGTGCTCTAGCTACACCACCAACATCAGGGGACACCACCACCAAATCGTCAGAACATATAGTCTTGCTTGCAAGGTAATCAAGTATCACTGGCTGTTGTGAATAAGGAGACAATTATTAATATATTTTACCAGAGCACAGAAATCAGCTGCCCTGCTAGTGCAGAAAGCCAGAACATGAATTAAAAATTCCAAATGGTTAACAAATTCATACATGAGATCATCAGCATCCTTTATTAAGTTCATAACCTTTATTTCACAATCCAACAACTTTTTGCTATATAACAGGGTAGTCATAGATAGAATGGCAGAGTACCTGGCCATATACATGATCCACTGGAATATCAAAATATCCCATCGACTGCCCAGAATGAAGATCACAGGCAAGAACACGGTTTGCACCTGCTTCAGTAATCAAATTTGCAACAAGTTTGGCAGCAATGGATTCACGACCTTGAGTCTGCAAGAGCGAAATGGAGATAATCACCAAAATAGAAGGAAAAAGCAGGGAGTAATGGAGCTATTCATGGATGAATGTAAAGAACCTAAATAATTGAAGATGTATCAATGCTTCAGTTGTCAAGCAAAAATAGCATGTAATAAATTCAATCTGAAGTTGATTAGAGAGCAGTAGCATTACCTTTCTATCAGCTCTGGCATACCCAAAATATGGAATCACAGCAGTAATATTTTTGGCTGATGCCCGCCGACAGGCATCAATCATTATCAGAAGCTCCATAAGATTTTCATTAGCAGGCGGACAAGTGGGTTGAACAAGATAAACATCACATCCCCTGACACTTTCTTGCAATTGGACATAAATCTCTCCATCAGCAAAACGCTTAATTTTTATTTTTCCAAGCTCTAGGCCCATGTAGCATGCAATTTCCTACGAGATAAAATACATCAGAAAATAAGGAAATTTAAGGATTGTGTACTTTCAATATGAACTAGAGCTGCTAAAAATTTTGTTTTCATTCATGAAGGATTGGGGTGTTGAAAGCTTGAATTAGGCCAGCAATTCCCGATAAAGCATCAAAATGAACACGATGGACTAACCGATTGATTGAAAAGTCAGTACAAATGAGGCATTAAGACGATTGGAAAAAACAACAATGAGATAACTGGAGAAAATTAAGCATAAGTGGGGAAGAATAAACGAAGCATACCTGTGATAGAGCAGGATTGGCAGTGCCAGAGAAAATGCGCAGTCTGGTATCATGTTTGTTAGAAATACTGTTTTCCAAATGGGGTTTGGCAGCCAAGAAACTCGGGAAAGATTGTTCGCTTGGTTTGAGGATGGGTACGCAACCGTTGTCGAACTTGAGCGGCTCGATCAGATTACACCTCTGTAACAAGCAAAAGCTAAGGACATATGGAAACGAATGTATTGTACAAATTTAAGAATTAAAGGAAAAGAAAAAGTGAAGGTAGGCCGTTACAACGCCTTGTCTGAGTGGGAAGCGAGGCTCCTTGGGGGCGAAACTAGAAGAGCGAAGTAAAGAAGCCGATGATGTGGATAAGTGAAGAAGAGACGAGGCCATTGTTAACAAGAGAGGGAAACGTTTTTAGGGTTTCTGCTTTTGAGGGAGCAAGTGCTCCATTAGTATATATAAACGCTTGTCTCGAACAAAATTCCTTATAAAGAGATGAATGCATATGACCTCACAAAACTAAAAGCTCCAATTATAAATTCATACAAACTAAATACCTATTCTTTCTTCAGTAGAAAAAGTAAATTAATATGACTGAAAGGGATAAAAAAAAAAGGCATTGGTATTTTTATGTTTGTAAGAATTAAGTTAATTTAACATTATTTTTTATTCATTAATTAACTTTATATTTACAATTTTTAAACTGTTATATAGTTAGATTATATTAATGGTCACACTATTTTATTCTGACATTCAAAGCTATTAGACTACAAAACAAAACAATTTTACAATACAAACAAATCAAAGATAATTTTGCACATGACAAGAAAAACTAGTTTTGATTAACTATAGAGCTATTGAAATGTTTATTTTTCAACCATGGCTCCATAATTTGTAACACTGACTCTGATATGGTTTAATTAGAAAAAATAACTTAATTTAATGTTTAATAATATGTTCAGTCAATAATTATAATAAATGGTATAGTACGATTCTATCAAAAATAACTATAATTGGTTAGAAGTCTTTTTAACGGGATTTAGTTTAACAAAACTATGTTCTTGCTCAATTTCCTTAAACCCAAATTCAGGTGTTATCATGTATGGTTTTTATTAAAAAAAAATCATACTAATATAAACACCCAACCAAAAGACTGAGTAAATTAGAAGCAAAAAATGTTATTCTCAGGCACGAATCTATTTCTTCATTAACAGAATCAAATCTATTCAATAAATCTTCATATATATGTAAAGAAAAAGTTGAGGAGGAAAGTGTGAAAAATGACATAAGATAGATACAATGTTGATACTATTTCGATTATGCATTATACATTCATTAGTGTTTGAAATTGGAATCTTAAAGAGTATCATAAATTAAATGAGAAAAATGGCTGAAAGGATTTGATATGCCTGAATATAATGCTCCAACTAAAAGAAACTAGCCCCCAAGTTTTCATTGCAAAAAATTGTAGTCAACTGTTATCAGATCAGACCAGTTGATTGTCTTGGTCCTCGCTCTGAAACTTCATATACTTATACCCCTTGGCGCAAAAGATGTAGATGATGAGATCGGCAGCAGTAAGTGCTGCTAGTAGGAAATAAAATCTATCTAAATGACCCTTGTTAAGGTTTCCAGGGATCCATCCAGGCATTTTGTCACTTGTTGAGAATTTCATCACAATTGTCACTAGTAAACTGCTCACATAATTCCCCAAAGAAATTGAAGTCATACACAATGCACTCCCAAAACTCTTCAATCCGTCGGGTGTTTGTCCATTGAAGAATTCTAATTGACCTACATACATGAACACCTCTGATGCTCCAATTAATACATATTGAGGAGTTTGCCAGAATATGCTCAAAGAGCTTGCATTTTGGCATCCTTCTGTACTGCAATCTTTGTTTCCATATTTGTGCTTCAGCCTGAATACCTCTACAACACCTGCTACCACCATTGCTAATATTGCAATTACAAGGCCAATTCCCATCCTTTGAAGTTGTGTTAGGCCCTTGGGGTCCTTTCTTATTTTGGAAACAAATGGGTCGAGAATTCTTCTGTACGTAAATATGAATACAGCGACGCTAAGTATGTCGAAACTGGACATGCTTGCAGGAGGGATGTGGAAGCTTGAAATGGTAGTTTTCATGGCCGCGCCTTGCTCTACGAAGAGTGATGCCATTTGAGTGAATACTACAGAGTAGAGGATTGTGCATAGCCAGATTGGAAGGAGTCTAAGTATGCATTTAACTTCTTCCACTTGTGTAACTGTGCACAATTTCCATCGACTAGACACATTCTCATCCCGTATGAAGGCTGCTTTATCTAAGAATCTGCATTAATATTTGAGCATTTAGTAAACTAATCATTTTAAAAAAAGAATACATACATGTATTACTAATCAGTACCTGAACCCTGAGGAATGTAGTATCCTTCTATGATCTCCATCATCTGATTCAAAAAGTTGGTCTACATTGATCTCCTTGGCAACTTTCCAATTTCTTGCAGCAGCAACTAAAACTTGGCAGAACCTAGAAAGAGGGTTGCCTTTGGGTATGAAATGCCTGTATCTAGGCATCCCACACAGGAACAATACCAATGCCAGAACGGCAGAAGCAGTGGAAGCCCAAAATCCCAGTGCCCACATCCCTCGATCCTCGTAATATCCCAAAATGGTATTTGAAAAGAGAGAGCCAAGATTCAAAGCCAAATAGAAATAGCTAAAAAAGGCTACTTTTGAGTGCCCCTCCTTCTGGTTTTCCTCATCAAACTGGTCCGCGCCAAAAGTGGCTATGTTTGGCTGATAGCCTCCATTTCCCAATGCAACAAGGTAGATGGAGACGTAAAAGAGGCCTACATGGAAACTCGAGTGGGATTGGCATGCCAACTCTTCGTCCCCGCAACCCGTGGGCTTGAGTAAGAATAGATAGGTTGACAGGGATAATGAGACCAAGCCCTGTTTGTTCATCGTTATGCTATTAGAAACAATCTCATTCAAAATTTATGAATGCTGGCTCGAGTAGGGACTTACAAACACAAAAATGGCTTGAAAGATGACACAAGTTTTATATCTGCCCCAGTAAGAGTCACTTAGAAAGGCTCCCAGCAGAGAAAAGATATAAACAGTTCCGGTCCATTTGCTGACACTATTAGCAGCATCAGCATTGTCTTGGCCCAATACCCTTGTAAGAAATAGCACCAAGTTCACCCCTACCCCGAAAAACGCCAATGTCGCCAACCCTTGATTTACTGCACATATATATCAGTCCAAACTCTTGATTATAATCATTCACAAAATCTACATGTTTTCAACTAAGTGCACTCCACTGTATACACACACACACACACATGATGTATATGGGCCTGAAAAGCCCACCAAGCTAAAATACTTTCACAATAGCCCATATGCAGAGCGGGAATGTTATTTAACGGGACAATGTCATAAAAGGCCGAGGACAATGGTAACATATATTCGCAGGTACTCCACATGTTACCATCTCTACCAGTCCGACACAATTACAAACGCATTGCCATCTTCCACATAAGTTAGATAGCAAGATTAGCTTAATATTTAGGACCTATTGCGGTCCCAATCCACATCTCATTGTACTCAGTTGATAAGATCTTCAAAAAAGTAAGAATAAAAGGAGCTTTGAACACAAAAGAAAAGGCACTGGTTAGGATGTCGATCAGCCTTATAAGAACACTAAAATGCCAGAATCCAAGACTTGTTCAAATGGTTGGTCATACTATTACAAAATGATCATACTTTGGCCTCCTTTAACTTGTATTCAGTAAATCTGTTTTCCTTACACGATGATTTTTTAATACAATATACTAGAGTGATAAACACTTCAGTGCTAATATAAGTCATAAATTTGTAGACTTGACTTCACTACAAAACCCTGTTAGAACCTACAGGACAAGGTAAGAAAGCTATTTTCTATATTACAGCAAAATATAGAACTTAGCTTATTTGAACTAAGTACTATACTTGACACATCGAACACGATTATTAATTTGCAAAAAGTATTATCTTGAATTACAACAATACTAAAATTTGAGCTAAAAAATTTAATACCCTTGGAATCAAATGGAATAGAAGACCAAGTAATATGCAGAACATAACTACATATAGAGTAGCCTAAAAACATTGTTTTCTCAAACTCGCACATATCAACTGGGGATGGGCTAAACTACAAAATTCAGCCGGTATGGTTAGAACACATAATCACAGTTAAAAATTAATTATTATCATTTAATTAGTTGTTAGTTTCTTTTATAATTTTTCTTTTATGTATGACGGTATAGTATCAAGTCAGACACACATGTGGTTAAGTTTCTAAAATGAAATTTACTACTCATTTTTTAAATCAATGAACTTTTCTTTCTTTATTCAAACATACTCTAGTCAAACAAGTAACCTCTAGAGTCATTGATTTAATCTTATCCATTAGGCTATAACATTTTCACTTAATGGTAACTTTATATAAAAAAACAAATTAATTATAGAAAAACTCATAAAACATTAATTTACATGTATTTTCTTTCTTATAAAAAACAGTAATTTACATGTATCTTTTAATTATTTTTCACTAGCTTTTAAGCAAATGTTGAAAATGACAAGAAATTTAGATAAAAAACGACAACACTTGTATATTAATATTCGGAATATAGTTGCTCTAATTTTTTAAATTATAAATTCACATTCGTTTTGTTTCATTCTCGATTATTATCTCATACTTTATGTTATCAAAGCAACGTTTTAAGAACATGGTAGACTTTAGTATTATTTTTATTTTTCTTACTTTTCACTCATGTGCGCGAAGAAAATGGAAAAATTGATTTCTATGATAAATGATGTACGTATAATTTATCAAGTATTTTAGTGCTTCTCCTTGAACGATGATGACGGTGATTATTATTATTATTATTATTATTATTATTATTATTATTATTATTATTATTATGTAAAGGAAAAAGAAAAATATATAATTTGTATGAGCAAATAACTGAACTCCTTTTCAAATCATTTTGGTAAAATCTAGATTTAAATAAGAGTAAACTTAACCTTTTTTAAAGCATTTCAATCTAGTAGGCTAATCTCTTTTTAGAATAGCTAAAGTTAGTCTTTCTTTGATTTCTTACTTATTTACCTAAAATACCTTTTATAAAGGGTGGAGGTGAATCGAAAGAAAATCCCCAACCCGCCCTGGACGTGATTCGAATTTGGAATCTCTGGTCTGGAGGCCAGAGCTTCAACGTTAACCACTGTACTAACACCCGTATGAACGAAAACGCATTGTGATAAATAATCAAGTTAATTTAACCATGTTTAAAATTGCAAATAACAAATTAATTAGTAAATATATAGTAACAAATTACTTAAATGGGAAGAAGCACTTTTGTGAAATAACAGGAACGATCGATGCAGCTGCAGCAAACAAAGATGGGAAATTTGAGAACGTAAGAGAAACGTACCTAGTATTAGAATTCCAGCAATCCATGATCCTGTCTTGTCCCTTGCAGCAGGATGACCATGTCTATCCACGCTTCCATCCTTTGTGCATGTCCCTTCTTCCTTTTTTACAGTTCCCTGAATTCAATCAATTCAGTTCACTGTCCACCCTCATATATAATTGTGTCTCAGTCATTACAAAAAGGAAATTATTGACTGGCAACTTATTATTTGAATAACTGATCATTTACTCGATCAGATGCTCGGTAAGTTATGGAAAGGAAAGGGAGCTAGCAAATCAGTTAATTATGTATATGATTCATATATTATGCAACTATGCATACACGCAAGAATCACCAGAAAAATATATAACCCAGAAGAAGAAAAAAGAGAGAGATGAAAGAATCATATGAGGAAAGGAAAAACTTCATGAGAAGCACTGAATATACTGTAGATTCATGTAATTATAAAAACTACCTCTTTGCTAATGTTTAAAGACGCCATTACTTGCTGCACTCAGTATGGTCTAGCAAAATGTGTATAGGAAGAAATGATGTTTAATTGAGAAAGAGAAAAGAAGTAGAGGTGCAGTGCAGCCAGCCAGGGGTTTATATAGGATTTTAAGTAGAAATGGACGGCTGAGATTCTTTATTCATTTAAGTTCAATCTCGGGGCAGCCGCATTAATTAGAATTTATTGTTTCTACGTATCTTTTTTTTCTGATTTTCTGCATTTTGTAAATAAATTTTTGTGGTGCATTTTTCAAATGTTTTCGAAAAGGTTTAAGTTTATAGCCGAACCTTCTAACATGAAAATATACCGGAATACAATGATTTTATCAACTAAGCTAATCCGGGAATGTTAATTAGATATTATAGAAACCGAAGAAATTAAAGGAGAAGGAAATGATTTAGAAGTAACATATTAAGGAAATCAAGCAAAAGAAGCGTGATATGGTTGGAGACAGCCAAGTTGTAGTGAATTTAAATGATTAAAATATGATGCTGGTGTTGGATGCATCATCATCATCCATTACTAAAGCAAAGTATGTCTCTTTCACGTTATTAATTTGGGATTACTTACGCTATTATTGTGGACTTGCAGCTACCTAGCTTTGCTGACTTGATTTGGACATATGGAAAACATGCTCTTTTCCTGATTTTTTCTCTCGAGCACCTTAGTATCATTATTAAAAAATCACTGTGATAATTGAATAGGTTGAAAATGTGTTCAATAAGAATCGGGACTCATGGCTCCACATGTTGTTGTTATAAGCTACTATCAATTATAACTAATTACCTAGTGATTTAATTGGGTAATTTTCATAAATATGAAACAAGTGTAGATAATTAATTATAATTAGTTAGACAGGTTTATTCCCTCACGGACCTCGCCTGATCTTATGCACGCAGATTGTAGCTACAAATTTTTTCTGAAATTCTGGAACAACAACATCAAATGGATGTCCACATATGTAGACTAATTATTATTTAACCAATATTGTTTTTGGAATTTTATTTATAAAAAAAAGAGTAAAAAATCATGGTTCCAAATACACCAATAATAGAGCATTAACTGGAGCACTACCAACAAAGTATAGATCTGTTGGCAATAGGGTCGTCCGGAGATTTATGGGGCCCTGAGCGATAACTAAAATATAGGCTCCTATAAATTAAAGATGTGAACAAAATTGTTCAAAAACAAGTATATGTTTTATTATCAAACATGATAATATTATTACTTAGCTGACATCTTGAAAAATTTTGAGGTTATGTGCGAAAAATGAAAAAAAGATGTGCTTTATTTCAGCACAGTCACGTTATATTTCTTTAAATTACAATAATTTCGATAAAATAATAACTAATTTTGCAATAAATATATTTTATAATCTTTTGACGGGTTATGTAATATATTTTAATCAAAACTAAAAGATTTTGATAAAATGATGATGTATTATCAATAAAATATATAGTCAATAAAAGTAAATTTTTTTGTTGAAATAATTTTAAGACCTCTAAATATTTGGAGTCCTAAATGATTATTCGAGGTGTTTTCTTAATGGTAGAAACCATTATAACATTTTAATTACGTAATTTTTCATTAAATTTTTGTATAACATTTTTTTGTTGAATATTTGGTTAGATATTCGTAGTTATTTATAAATATAATAGTGAAATAGTACAATATTTAGTTATAGGCCTTAAAAAACAAAAAATGAAATAGTACAACATTACAATATCATATTGAAATAGTATAATATTTAGCCAAAACTTCCTCCTTTCTTCTCAATAATAAAAGGTTGAAATAAATTGAGCAGAGAAAAAAAAAAAAAGAAACAGAGATGGGTAGGTTTTTATGTTTATTTTAGGTGTGGGTACTTTAAATAAGAAGATATATATGTTCAATAGATTAATTAAGTTACATTTTATAATGATTAAGAATTTTACTGTTCAATTGATCTGTTCAATTATATTAATTAATTTTTAATTAAACTGAATCAATTAAATAAATCAAATATATATAAAACTAAAATATTAAAATTAAAAAATCAAAATTCATCAATTCAATTAATTATTTCACTTAATTTCAATTTCTCAATACCAATATTCATCACCACTCTTGATTACATTATTACCTCATCCAACAAAGAAAATCGACCCATCCTTGTATTTCTTCCTCCTCTTCTCTCTCTCTTTCCATATTATCATTCCATCCAAACACGTACTTTAATACTTGTTTATCTCCATCCAATTTAACATTTTTAACTTTATCTCTTTCCATTGGAAGCTTGCTAACTTCCAGCTCAGCTTTCATATTATGGTGTAGTAAAGTAATATAAGTTGGATTATACATATAGTTAAAAAAAATTATAATGCACCCGCTTTTATATTATTTTCATTTAGCGTTGTACAAGAATTTAATATGTGTTAGATTATATTTATGAGGTATCGTATGCGAGCTTATATTTATAAATGATGCATCCTACAATTACTTTGTTTTTACCAAATAGTCATTACTTAACCATTCATGGTCATTTTATCAAAATTCAAATCATTCATTCAATGATTATGAATTATCAGTATAATTACTTTGTTAAAAACAAAGAAATCATAAATATTGAATACAACATAGTTGAGTTTGCAACAAAAAATAAAGTGTGTTGTTATGATTTTGCACCATAACAAAAATTCATTGTATGTTATGACTATAAAGTTTTAATTGTATGTATTTCCTATAAAATTTATTTATATTGTGAAAAGAAAATTAAAGTGTGCTAACAAATTAGTTATACTTTATTGAGCAAATGGTTTTGCCTAGTAGTTGATCCTTAAAGCTGTGATTCTAGAGGTCACATGGTCGAGTCCACATATTAGTGTTGTCGGATGAGGTTTTTCTTTATTATTATTGTAAGCTTAATGGGGCAACATTTTTTTAAAAAATATACTTTATTTTAAACATGATATTGGTATCATAGAATAACATATTGATATTAGTAAGTTTTAATTTTCTTGGTTTTATGTTCTTGTTGATTAGCAAAGAACATATTTATCCGCATATGTTTCCTATCTAATTTGATGCTTTTTTTTATTTTAATATATGATGTACTTATTACATTTACTTTTCGAAATTATTGTCATATTAGTTTTTACAACAACAGGATACGGACCAAATCTATTTTAAATGATATTATAGATAATAAATATTTAACTATTGTATCACAAGTGCTCTCATTAAAACAATCATATTCACAACTTAGTCACGATTAATACTATTCAACTTTTATAAAAAATGTATCAATCAGGCGTAGTTTAATTTGGTTACCACTTAATGTAGTAATGAAAGATCACAGATTCAATACTCAAGCTCATATTGAAAATGTATCTTGTGAAAATGGAGAGATGAGTAAAAAAAGGCAAGTTATGTAGTATGAAATGATTGTCAAGTAAAAATGTAATATTATAATTTTCAGAATATTATATTATAGTGCAACTAGTTTACTTATTCTTTTTATTGTTCTACGATATTCCACAATTTCTTTGGCAAACGATATTTATCTTAAAATGAAATAAACAAATGTGGAGCTATTGTAATTGAATTTCGCTTTCTCCGGAACCAGAAAGTGACTTTGAAATATTTGGAGGACAGCTTTCTTGCTTATCACTTTAATAAGCAGCCCCAAATCTCTGCCAAAAAAACGACAGTGCTTATCATCTTAATTTATTCAGATTTTCCTTTTGCTAGTTGCACTAGTTATCAACCACTTGCTATATAATTTCAACATATGCATTATTTTGTTTTATTTTCTTTAACCGTGGGAGCCTACCAATAATTACTTTTTATTTAAATCAACAACATGAAGTACTTTTTTATTTTTTTGTTCGAGTTTATATGAAATAGAAATAAAAATCTTTACAAATGATTCAAATTTGAGTGTTTTAGGGGTTGCAAATTTAATCCTAGACTAAGAGTTCACCATAAAATACTTTAATAGTTTACTCAACAAACAGAGTGTGTTTAATGTGAAATTGTCATGAATTAAATTATATATATAAAAAATTAAGTCAAAAATAAAATTTATGTGGACAATGCGGCTACATTTGAAAATGAGTTCAGATATATCAAGTTATACTTCTATTATAGCACGATGTACCTGAGCAACAGTTTTAGTTTCTAGATTCAATATATAGGTTCAGCATTAAGATTCATATGTATTTTCAAAGGCTAAACTAATTTTAGTATATACAGTTGTCCCTGTTTAATGCTATTTTTAAAGGGGGATACATAAATATGTGAAAGGGGACACATAAATTAGTACAATGCACAATTTACAAAATTGGCATAATATGCCCCTAACTACTTAAACAACATAGTACAATGCCATGTCATACTAGCCATTACATTAAATCCAAAACTGGGGTATTAATAAAAAAACTTTTATGTATTGTAACTTTGTTTTTCACATAAAAACCATCATTTTAGCTTTTCTTACCATTGGATAAAATTAGTCACCGCTGAGGCAAAAATAATGGTAACTTTGAAAAATACTTGAATTTATTTTTTTTATATCCAACATATTTTCCACCCAACAAGGCCTTGAAATGCCTCATCGTTTCCATATATAACTATGTTATATCTCAAACCATTATTCATACAGAATTTTCTAATTTGCATTTTCACAAGTTAGCTAATGGAAGCCTAAAACAACTGGATAGTTACTGTACAGATCATTTTAAACTACTCAGAATTTACCAAAACCATAAACAGATTCATTGAACTGTTAGTTTCTGCAGGTGTTCCAAAAAGACCTCGAAGCTTACGTCATCTGTAAAAATAACATCTCCGCCCGCAACAGGGGCATTGCTATTGTATGTAGCAGAAGGGTTTAATTTTGCCAGAAGAAAACGTGCCTGAATTACCATTAGGATTCAGTTAGCATTATATGAATTCAAATCAGAGACTGTCATTTCCTGAATTACCAGATCATTTCAGAAAACGGTAGTTTATCCGATACATACAAACATATACTTGTATCATTACAATTAAGTTAATTTAGTTATATATTGGGATTCGAATACATTATAATTTAGTTATAGGGATTTGGATCACATTTTTTATTTCACTATCCAAGCAACAATTAGAAAGAGGGAACCATGGCTCCTGTCAAAATGTCCTCAATATGTTGGCCAATCAAAAATCAAAATCAAATGCAAGCAAGAATATTAAAATTCAACCACAGCAATATATTAATTCATTGTCTAACCGCTACAGAAGGCAAGTTTAAAAGTTAATCACCTGTGAGCCATGTTGATCGCAAACGACTAAACGAGGAACTGGAAACCTTTCCTTGATTATCGCATCTGCATTGTCACGAGGAGCTTGCAGCAATTGGGCAAAAACCTAGAAAAGAACACAAGCAGCGACCAAGAAAGAACAAATATTTTCATATAAGAGGCTAAAAGCATAATATTCAAGACATTAAATGAGCAGTAACAATCACTAGGTAAACCCATTCCGAATAGCCGTTCATGACCAATATGAGTGACTAACTCTTAAGTATCAAAAAACAGACAAGATACTTTTGGTCACTTCAACAGCATTTGCATTCTAAGGCTAAACCAAATATGGAATCCCAATTTAGCATCCGTCTATACTTGACAAACACACAAACCATTAGACAATAACACCAGAGGGAGATATTCCAGTAAATTTCATGAGACCAAAGGGGTGAAAAATAAAGAGATAAACCACATGCATATCTATGGGTCAAGTAATGGTACTTATCAGCTAAAAGATGGAAGAATCACTATGATTGGGAGATCAGCCATATTTAGCAAACTGTTTAGCCTAGAAGCTAATTAATGTGAATATAAATTATCTCCGAAATGTGTATACAAATAGAACAGGTCTCTAAGTTATTGAATATGTAATTAGGAAAGACACTTTCTTGAAAAGCTGCAGCCTATTCATAGAATCAATGGAGTTAGGCCAACATGCATTTCGATCCACTTAACTTCATGATAAACCTATCCCTTCAAGGCCAGAGTCTTCATAGACTACAATTTGTACCTCAAGTCCTCAATATTCAGCAAAAACTTAATGAACTATTTCTCCTTCCATTGGGTGTGATTCCTACATAACCCTGAATTCTCTTTTAATAATCATGAATTTCTTGTTACGAAGTTGAATTATGAGGCACTTGAGACTTACTCCTTTTACTTTTTAGGCATTCTAAAACAGTGCTGCTGTCATCAGGTCAACATAATGTAAAAATCAAGACAAACAAGAAAAGAATAACCTGAGGAATAAAGAATAAGTTTTTAGCCCGCAAGCTAAGTAATGTGAAAATTTAGATTCTGAAAAGAGGAATCATTGATGATTTTAGTCCAACATCAGCAGATATACCAATTACTAGTCCTGTTTTGATATGATGTCAAAAAGGGTCACTACCTGATGTTCTGGTTGATTATGGTAGCCAGCTTTCCTCCACTGTGCAATAGTTGCACCATGATAGATAACAACAGTGAAATAAGAATCCAAAAGCAGAATCCTATCAGCTGCAATGGCAGCCACATCAAGAAGAGCTGGCTCAGGTCCTGAATGAAACGAGTAAGAAATCAATGAAGGCTGTATCATCACAACGGAATTGGCTACATTCTCTCGGTTTAGTATGACTCTGAAGTATGCTGTCTCATCAGGGCTATTGTTGAAGACCTGTGGATTTTGGAAATCAGAATTCACAAGGATTTCAACAGGAAAACAGATTATAATCTTATGTTAGAATATTTTTCTTGATAGATATAAGTGATATACCTGAACAAATTGGGAACGCCGTAGATGAAACATAAACTGAGGGAATATCGAGAGACGTGGAGATAAGCTGAAAGTAGATGGACTGTCTTTTTTATAATCCCCAAATCGTGAACATAGATGTATAAGAGCTTTATCTAGGCATCTTATTGGGTCAAACTCAGCCTGTATGACAAGTATTGCTAGCATCATGATAGAGGGTCATTATGTCATATGCATTGTGCAAGTTATTATTAGTACATGTGCATTGTGAAGTAGAGAAGGGGAATCTATTCAAATAAATTCAGCTACGAACTTAAAATTTAAAGCATGGTGCAGCTCTTTGTAACCTCATTTTCCATCTTAAATGAAACTAGGCGTGCCATGGCTACAGCAGCTGCTTCTTGATCAAATCCATTAATTAAATCCTACAAGCAGATTGAATAGCAAAGTATCACTATTTTTGTATGAGGATGAAAATGTTCAGAAAAATCTGTGTAATTCCAAGCCCTTGCATGATTCATCATTCTTGGAAGTTGGAATGCATCTAACTACATTCTTTATTCTAGTTTTTTTATAGTTACGGATTTTTGAAGAGGCTAGGTATTGAACCTAGGACCTCCAACCACCACATTGAGTGGTGTACCAATTCGACTACACTCAATTGGTGACATTCTTTATTCTAGTAACATCTCATTTGGTAGATAAGAAAGACATGTCAATTTGTAAGATCAGAGTAAAAGACCACAAACAATTTACAATCAGGCCAATCCTTTCTCATTGCATCAGATAAGCACTTCCAGGAAGCCAATCCTTAAGATTTATGTTTACACTGGTCTGACCAGGCACTAATCTACCCAATGTTTCAAGAATTGTATTCCAAAATAAATTTGATTGTCTTGGACCAAACACAGTCCATGAGATAGTCCAATCTTATAGGTATACCAAGGAATAGAAGTTGGAAGCCGGGCAAGGCCTGGGGAACACAAACCTATTATTTCTTATGCAAAAGTTAATGGAGGAAGTACTCATATAGCCAGTCCTAATTTCAAATTTGGGGGCCTTGAAGTGATGAAACAGCAACAGGAATACAAAAACTGTGGAATGATTGGTTCTAATTGATTATTGACGTGTGTTCCACCAGTAGCAGTGTTGTTAAAGGCACGCCTCAGTCGTACCTCACGCAGGGCGCGGGGTCTCGCGCCTCACCATACCTCAAGCGAGGTAGTGTACCTCGGGCGTGCACCTTGTGTGCCTAAGCATGCCTTATGGTGTGCCTTGAGCGAGCCTCGAGGACACTTTTTTTTACGGTTTTAACTTGCTTTAAAATATGTTATCTATTTTTAAGAGCTTCAATAATAATTCAAGGCTAGATATACTCTTAATTCAATTCCTATTATGGCTAGATATTCCAAATGCAATATATAAATTTTACATATATATACGTCTAACAATTTTCTCAGTTCTCTTTTGATGCAGAGGGGTCGAGAGAAAGAAATTGTGAAGGTTTTAACCCTAAACCAACAAAGAGATTTCTTGATAAAATCCAAGCTCAAAGAGCTTCAAAGATAACTTCTATTTCCTTGAAGGAAGATAGATAAAAGATGAAATTGTATTAAGTTGAGATATCCTTACAATGATAGATTAAACGGTATTTATAGCCCTTAAGTTACATAAAAGTAGATAACAAAAAGAAGATAGTAAAAGAAGATGGTAAAAGTAGATAGCAAAAAGGAAGATAGTAAAAGAAGATAGCAAAAGGAAGATCGCAAAAGAAGATAAAAAGAGAAGACAAGTATATGACAAAAACAAATAACATAGACACTAACTAGATGCCCTCATCATTTTACTGGTATTATTATTGCATTTAACTTCACTTTTCAAGCAAATACTTTTTGCAAATTTTTTGCACCTAGGGCATGTTTAACTGCTAAAAAAAGAGCAAAAAGGAAAGAAAAAAATGTAAGCAATGGTCTTATTAGTCAAATACATCATTCCTAGTTAATGAACATATCAATTAAATATTATAATATTGCAGTTATTATCTATAAGCCAGACGCCATGAACTTATTACTGAACCATGTACACACTGATAGTATTTTCTACTAACGTTCATTTCTACTCAGCTTGGACCATTGGACAGGATATATATCATCTATGTAGCGTATGGTATACTTCTTCTACTTGTATTTTTCACACAGACAAATTGGCAGCTGGTAATTAGCAATACGCCACAAAAAAACTTGCCTGTAGGCTTCCAGGTCCAGCAACCCATCTCCTGAGAAGAGTTGTAACACGGAGTCTCATTTGACCGCTACAATGCTGGTAACTGTAGCAAAATGTAAAATACTTTTATCAACTATACAAGAAGGAAGAAAGGAGCAGCAGCAGCAGCAGCAGCAGATGTTAGGGTCATCAGCAGTTAAAGATAAGCAGTTTAATTAGTTATTTCAGTTGTTAGTTCATTGTCATTCCAAATTGCAGTAGTTTCTAAAAGTTCAATATTTAGCTGTAGGTAGCGCTAAGTCGGCCAGCAGGGTTACCCCCCAGCCAGTAGCCCTATCCTTATATAGTACTATTCTGTTATGGTCTTTTCGCAGTTTGTGCCAGTCTGTCCTAGCTGCTGCAGACTGTTGTTTATATACCTAAAATGCACTGAATCCTATCACTAATGAATTATCAAGTTATTTCCTCACTCTTCCCCGTTGTTCTCTGCTCTTATTCTCTCTTGTTCTGCCCTAATCTACTCTAACCTGTCTCTTTGTTTCCTCAACTACTCTATTTCTCAAATTCTCAAGTCAGATCAGACCCTCCTTAACCTGACAACTGGTATCGGAGCACTGGTCCTCCGACCTCTTAACTGTAAAAAAGGCTTGACTGGAAGGCCCCATGCTAGAGATGAAAGACTTAATGCGAGAGATGAAAAAATGCTGAGCTTTTTGAGAAGTTGGAGACTACTCAAGCTAGCTTGGATAGACATGTAAATGAAGTAAGGAGGGAGGTCTATGAAATAAAGAAAAGCTAGATGGACATGGCTGAAGATTTAAAGGAGTTTAAAGATGCTTTCATGTGATTAACCCGGCCTCAAACTTTTACTACTATCGTTGAAACCCAAACACAGACTTATACTAGACTACCTAGCACCAACTTTGCTTCACCAAACACTGAAACATTCACCAATCCCAACTCCAGGCCTTCAAAACAATCTCCCAAATCCAGATCAAGATAGACTACGCCAAACTTAGCTTTCCACAAAGATCCCCTCTCATTTACAATCCTGCCCAAAGATCCAGCTTATAAGGAACCCCTGGAGATAACACCGCCAAAAAGCTCTCTAATTGTAGAAGCTCTTGCCCAAATGTAAGTTCCCAGTTTCAATGGAGATGAAGTGGAATTCTAGACAAGCAAATGTGCCAGACTTTTCCAGATCTTTGAAATTCAGGTGGAGAGGAAGGTTGAGCTGGTTGAATTTTACATGTTTGGGAAGGCAGAAAAGTGGTTCAGGAATCGGATTCCAAGCTGCCCTGAAATTTGTTGGGAGGAATTGCGTAAATTAAAAAAACAAATTAAATAAAATCAATAAATTCACATTAAGTAATCCACAAATCAATTAATTACTATATTATATAAATTATATGATATATTATATTAAATATTTAGTAATATAAAGCTTTATAATGTTATTAAACTCTAACAAAATCATATGAAAATTAATAGTATTTAACAATATAAATTTATAAAAAAGATTAAAATTGAGCTTTTCAACACTTAGCAAGCACATGAAAAACCATGCATTTCATGTGGGTGAATGGGTTAATTTGGGGATTAATTAAGGCTATTATACTAGATTTATTAATATTGACTATTGTTAAAGCACTCTGCAATTCATTAATTAAAATAAAATAAACAAATAAAAACAGCAACTGTAATATACGGGTTGTCTTTTGCTCTTCCTCAACCTTCGGTAGCCTCCATTGTGTTAAAAAGGAATAAGAAAAGTCCCGCCCAACAGAAAATTTCGGTTGTCAGATAGGTTTGTAGCTCATATTGCCTTCAAGTATATACTCTTTATCTTCAGCGCAGCGCCCTTGCGGCGCTACAGTGTCGAATTGCTTGAGGCGTGAGGAGCCACTATAAGCGCTCTCCTGAGCGAAGTGAGGCGCTATTTTATAAAAATAGCAAAAAATAATGTAATAAGTATGAGGCCCTATTCTTTTCAACTTATTTTCTGTTCAGTTCAGTACCATTCAGTTCATTTGAGTTTCAGTATTCAATATTCAGCAATCAGTATTAAATATTCAAAATTAAGTTACAGTTTATATACTATATCAATATTATTAATTAATATTAATATTCATAAATAATAAAAAACAATGAATATTAATAATAATATCATTTCAATTTCAGTTCACTTCTATTTATAAATTAGTAATCACAAATAATAACAAAAAAAAGTAACTAATAAATATTTTTAAAATTATTAATCATTATTTTTACGATGGATAATTTTGAAACACAAATAAATAAATAAAAGTAATAATATTTTATAAATATTGATAACGATTAAAATAATAAAGTAATATCAATAATAATAATTGCAATACAATAAAATATATAATAATATATAATGGCAGATTTAATTATTATTATTATTATATGTAACAATTAATTAATTTTATTAGAATATATAATATTATTTAAAGTATTATTAATTATTTTGTTAATAAATTTTAATAGTTTAAAATATTATTTATATTATTAATTAGAATTCAATTTCAGTACCATTCAATTCAATTTTGTACCATTCAGTTCGGTCCAGTACCATTTAGTTCAACTACTTATAAGTTGAAAAGAAAAAGGCATGAATCTAATAGTACTTCAATTTATTCACTTATAATAATCTATACATAGTAAAGTATAATTAAATAAATAACTATATTATAAATTCAATGGTTGAGTAATAAAAATAATTTACTTGTAGTTTGTGTTTTATCTATAATAATATCTATAACAAAATATATTATACAAATAACAATAAAATAAATTCAAAATTTAACTACTAAAATCATAAAATAATTTTAAGATAAGATTATTAAACAATTCATAACAAAAAGTAACATATTTTAAATTGATTTACAATCTAATTTTGCAAATGTTTGAGAAGTAGAGTTAACAATATTTATGTATAACACAAACAATCTGTACTTAAAAATTAAAAGCAGAGTTAGTTTTTACTAATACAGTTTAAACAATTAATGAAACCATTTCCTTTAAACTGTTAAATGATCATTGATTACCATTCAAGATAAATGTTTCGTGCATAAATACTTAATGAAACCATTTCCCTAACAATACTGAATGTTGGATTCATTAGCAGCTGTTCATAATAAATGTTTTGTGCATAAATAATTAATGAAACTATTTCCCTATGTCAGTAACGACTCCATTTCATTTAATGATACTAACAAATAAAAGAAAAGGGAATTTGAGAATTTTTCTTCTACCTCTCAATTTCATATCTTCTCCTTCATTTTTCTTCATATTTGAACTTGTTTTCCTTAACTAAACTTTCCAAATCAGTAAAAAAAAATATACTTACACGTTTTTTCGGTTCTCAATCTTTGTCTGAGGAGCTCACCTAGGCGGTGCCTCTTTGAAGGCGAGGCACCCTGATACTTTTCAATAACACAGCTTCGTTGGAATCGGCCGATTCACCACCGATTCATGTTGGATTTCGTTTCACCCCATAGATTCGAATCTATTTAGGGTGAATCGAATCGTACGATTCATATCGCAAATCGTACAATTTTGATAACTATTATCAAATGCAATATGTAAATTATATATATGTACACGCATCTAACTAGTTTTTTTTGGTATTATAATAGCATTTAACTTCACTTTTGAAGCAAATATTTTTTGCAAATTTTTTGCGCCTAGCGTACCTCGGGTGCACGCCTCGCCTTCGAGCGAGTTTGGCCCCCTAGCGGTTCAGTGCGCTTTCCGCCTCTAACAACTATGCCTGAAAGATAAAATCAATGCTTGGAAGGCTATTTAAGAAGTCTCAGCTTTTCCACACTACAATAGGCTAATTTGTTGGATTTAGCTGAAATATGGGTACAATTATTTCCACCACAATGCAATCAAAAGCTCTCAGCAAGGTGTTACGGCCCTTTTCAAATCCTAGAAAAAAATGGAAGGTGGCCAACAAGCTCAAACTACCGCCTATCACAAAGGCCCACCCAATTTTTTGTGTCTCTACGCAAGGGAAAACAGACAATACAATTTCTACTCTATCAACTCTGCCTCCACTAGAAGATACTTGCATTGGAACCAGCTAAAGTGATAAACATAAAAAATGTTGAGATACAAGGCATTCCTAAACACCAAGTGCTCGTAGAGTGGAAGGGCTACAATTGTTGCAGCATGGGGGGATATCAACTCTTTCAGCAAACAATTCCCTACATTTTTCATTCTTGGGACAAGAATGTTCTCAAGGGGTGAGTATTGTCAAGTATACATGGAGAAAGAAAAGAGCAGTAACAGATGTTCCGGTCAACAGTAAATGAAGATAAGCAGTTTAGTTAGTTATTTCAGTTGTTAGTTCATTGTCATTTCGTATTGCAGTAGCTTCTAAAAATTTAATATTGGTTGACATTCAATATTTAGCTGTAGTTGGTAGGGCTGAGTCAGCCGGTATCCTTATCCTTGTTTAGTACTATACTGTTATGGCATTTTGGCAGTTTGTGCCAGTCTGTCCTAGTCGTTGCAGAATGTTGTTCATAAACCTAAAATGTACTGATTCCTATCATTAATGAATTTTAAGATATTTCCTCACTGTTCCATGTTATTCTTTGCCATTATCCGCTCTAATTCTCTCTTTTTCTGCCCTAATCTACTCTATCCTATCCCCTTCCTCATCTATTCTGTTTCTAAAATTTTCAAGTCAGATCAGATCCTTGACAAGAAACCTTTTTCATCTGAATAAAGCATATAGCACTAAAACAATGATTAAAGAAAGCATTAGCTTCGATTCCTTACTAAGTTAGAAACTGAAAGTAAAATTGATTGCTTGATGGTTGAACAGGAGCATCTGAAGCATCCTTCTTTGCTAATTCGAACATTATACATATAGTTGTAGATTTATCTAGTCCACACATCTTCCATGCACTGGTATTCCCTTGGCCAATCACAGTGTCGGAGCACAAAGGACCTTTCTGCAATAATATGTTGAGAAGTATAAACAGAAGTAGGAAGAAGAGTGAATATTTTGGTTCTTTAGTAAGTATATACCTTCTCAAGTGATGCACAAGGGCCAATAATTCCTTGAACTTTGATATCCTTTGAGCAATTTATCTCAAATATACCACTGCATAGATAATAAAAAGAAAAACAAGTAAGATGATGCTTCATTTTGATTATCAGAAATAATATTATTAAATTATAGATGTAATGCATGAGACTATGAGTAAATGTGCAAAAATCCTATGGCTAAGTTATTCTGGTAAATATTATCATTGAACAGTTTCCATTGTTATAAGTACTCAAAAAGTAGAACATCAAACTCTGTGTTCTTATTCAAGGAAAAATCAAGAGTATCTCCACACAAAAATGTAAATGTCCAGAGTGTCATGAAGATCGACATTCACTATTTGTGCAAGAACAATTTTCGTTTCTACATACCAACAAGAAATGGTTCATTGACGGTAATGACAGGTCTGAGAAAGTTTTAAGAAAGTTCCATAGGATTGCTTTTATTAGTAAGATATTTTCAAAGCAAACTCAGCTGGTTAAAAGCTAGGTAGCATGGAAACTCCTAATAACTAACGTTTCACGAAAATATGGGTACGAGATCGAGACGTGTTGGAGATATCCCACATGGGAAACAAACAAGACGTTTCCATGACGCTTCCGTAAATAACAAAATTTGGGAACTCGTTTGCTTGAGATTAGTAAACTGTTTCCAGAAAATTGTTCTCTAGTTTTTTTTACAGCTAATCAATACTCTCAATCAATAATTTGCAAGTTTTCGAAATTTCTTGTAGATTGCAATCATAGCTTCTTTAATTATTGTGTTGATCTCTTAATTTACAAAAGAAGAAAATATTATTTTGGCACATTTATAATATTTATATTTATAAATATACCCCTCTATTTTCTATTATTTACATGTTTCTCCATAGTTTCAGAACTATTATTTTGAAACGGCATGTACCGGTGTCTATTTCCATTTTTTGTGCTACTAGGTTAAAAGTGATGGCCAACTGATTTCCAGTATCCAATACCAGCCAGCGAATAGAAAACAAATAGATTTCCATGGAAGGTCTTTTTACTCATTTTTTACAAAGAACATTCAGTTTCCAGAAAAGTTAACAAGCATGTGCATCACTTTCCATGTTTTACAAAAGATTCAATCAGTTGACCAAGCCTTTATCCCATGCTATGTCACGTTAGGTGAGGTCACGCCACGAGCGTACCGATATCTGACAAACACATCTTTCAATATAGCTTCATTCCAAGTATCATAAGTTTACGTCTTCCTCTACACTTAGCTTCTATTGTTAAGTTCTCACAATTCCTATAACACATGTTCATACCAATTTTGTTGTACTTCTCTCAGTTCATCCTCAACATATGTTACAAAGGTTTTTCAGTGGATGCGCTCATTTCTAATTCAATTTATTTTTGTATTGCCGCTCATCCACCTAAGCATCTTCCTTTCGCTCACACTCATCCTTTGAATATGTTGTACTTTAGTCACCCAAAATCCACTCCCATATAGCATGAGTAACCATACAACATGGAGAATTTTCATTTCACTTTCATATGTATCTTTTTGCTGCACAACTCCTATATCATTTCTCCATTTCAACCATCCATATTTTTTACGGGCGCAAGGCGCATGCCCGAGGGACTTGAGGCGCATACATAAAAAAAGTGCAGTAAACTATTAATTACTCCCATAAATAAAACTAAAATGAAATAAGTAGTAAAAAACACACCAAATTACCCTCAGTCTGACTAACCATAATCATACTCAATATAACTACCCATAATTAACCCTTACAAATGCAAAATCAAGATAATAAGTTCAATCCAACTACAAAAGTTACCAAACAGTACTTTCAATTTAGATTGTAGACTCCATAATTAAACTAAAACATATACTTGAACTTAATTCTAATTGCTAATCACTATCGGCGCATATTTTCCATCCAAATTTCATTCTCATTATCTTTATACTAATCCTCCTCAAAGTCATCCTCTTCTTCATTATCATTTAGAGAGAATGAAGCAACATTTCAACATACGACTTTATCATTTCCCATATACTCCTTCAGCACTATAAGAAATGATGAAATTGTGATTGATGATATCGTATCTAATGATATAGATATTAGTTCGTTAGTCTTATTTTTCTTTCAATTTTGCACTAAGGCGCGCCACAGGCGCAAAAGGCATGAGGCACAGGGCGTGCCTAGGTGCATAAGGCGCGCGCCTGATGAACCTCGCCTTGCCTGGCCCTCTAGGAGGCGCTGGCCCTTGAGCCTTGAGCGCCTTGAGCCCGAGGAGCGCCCGTAACAACTATGCAACCATTTGATATTAATCCTAATGGTTACATCTTGAGTGTTTGCATTTTGGCACTTTCGTATCACCTAGTTTCACTTCTCCAACCTCTTTCTAGCATAGGTTTAACTTCTTGTGTGTCATGTTTAGACCTGGACCGAGTTTAGTTTTTTAATTAAGACGACAAAAATAGAGTGGAGGAGAAGAAAAGAATATCGATACATTTTTCATTAATATGCTTTGCTCGTTGCATCTTAACCTATATACATATTAACAATATCACTAAAGACAAATTAGCATAACTAAATTAATCCACTTACATGTACCATGGCTACTCCATTAGGGAAAACAGCCAATATAATATAATAATAGCTAATTACTATTAACAACATAATTAATCCATTTTCCTAATTAGCAAACTACATGACAAGTTTAAAGCAGTGTTATTAACAGGCGCTGAAGCGCCCACTTAAGGGCTCAGTCGAGGCGGCGCGACGCCGGAGCGACTTTCCGGCGTCCAGTCGCCACCCGTTTCAGAAGGCGCCGCTTAAGCGAGCGCGTCAATCTAAGATTGAGGCGCTGAAGTCGGAGCCTGAGGGAAAATTAGGGGCTTTAGACATATTGTTTGAAAAATTTGAGCTTCTTTAAGAGAACTCGCCGGAAAAAATGGCGTGCAAAAGAAAATGTGCAAGGTTGAAGAAGATTTCTCTTTCCTTTTCGAATATTAATATGTTATTTTAACATTTTATATCATTAATATATACTGATACGTGTTGTATCATCAACATCACAACCATAGTTATCAGAATCTTACGATTCTCGTTACGAATCTTACAATTCAATTCGATTCAACCCCAAATCAATTCGAACCTATGGGATGAATCTAAATTCAGCTTAATCTTACGATTCAATACCGATTCACTAGTGAATCGGCTAAATCTTACAATTCCACCGATTTGGTCGATTCATGAATTATAATAAATTAAAGCATGATAAAATAAAAGATTTCACTCAAGGTAGCCAAAGTCGATTGCTCCACCAATTAGTCGTCAGAGTGAGGAGGACCCCAACACCACACCGCTAATAATGGACTTTTGGCAACGAGGTCGGCGGCTAGGAGGTGGAGCGGTCATGCACTAGAGTGAGTCGGTGTCTAAGTTTTTCTATAAAAATTAGTCTCTAATATAGAAAAAGTAGAAAATAGCCTCTTTGAATTCTAAACTTGCATATTTAGACTAAATTTTAGTAGTATTTTTAAGTTAAACAATTAAAATTTTTTGTTTTTATAATTTTATGAACTTGAAGCGAATCTTACGATTCGATTCGATTCACGATTCTCAATTCACAAAATTTGAATTCTGATGCTCGATTCGAATCTCGATTTGACAACTATGATCACAACTCAAAAAATTAAATGGGTCCCATCACTTATTCTCTCTTTATCTTTTCCTAGTCAAACATTACTTTTTAACTTGGACCAAGATGACAGGTAAGTAAATTTATTAAATTTATTCTATATTTTTTTATTTAGTTACGTAATATAGTGTCAATTGCTTTTAGTTATAAATTTGAATAAAATTTTAAGTACTAAACTTTTGGTGATACAACTTTTTACTAATAAAATCTTTAAGTGTTTATCTTCTATATTTGTGTTAATTAGTTTTTGAATTAATTTATATTTATTTTCCTATTTATATTTTATTTATATATGCTATACAAATGAAACAATATAATTATAGTTCAGTTATCATATTACCTAATTATTGAATTATTACATAGTTATTTATATTTTATTATCATAAGTTTTTTATTAATTATATATAAATAATTAGAAATGAACAAAATGAAGCATAATATAATTATTTACTTAATTATTTTATTTTTTTGTTAATTTTTATTATTTAGCGCCTCACTTCCCTCGAGCGAGCGCCTTTCGTGGCGCCTAGCACCTCAGGCAATTTGAAGCTATAGAGCCTTGAAGGCGCCTAGCGCTTTTAATAACACTGCTTTAAAGGAAGTCTTGTCCTCGAGACTTATGCAGTAGTTGATTAACCACAGACCTCCTTCCTTGAACCTTTTACCACCCATAAGAACTAAGTGACCTTAATGCTTGTTGTCCAACTCCCATTTATATGGACTGGCCAAATGCAGGTGTTGGCAACAACAACAATAACAACATTACCCCAATGCCTAACAAGGCTCCTGTACAAGTGGGGTAAGGGGGAGCCAAGTGTACGCAGCCTTATTCCTTAAATTACAGAGGTTGTTTCCAATTGACCCTGAAGTGGAGTTGCAACAGCTATCCATGACTTCACAATAAAAGAAGCTCAGACAGTTTATGAGTCATTTTGCTTTAATCCATTATAATCTAAAGCCAAAGAATGGTGAATCTTTGGCCCCATCGAAATAATGTATGGTGAATCGTATTGATGTATGGTGAAGATGATTATGGGAAGCTTTTCCATTAAATTTTTAAGTGTGATTGACCAACAACTCTTAAAATGTAATGGAAAAACTTCCATTACTCATCTTCACCATACATCAATACAACTCACCATGCATATATTACTTCAAGCATATTAGGTTAGCCACCATTCCACCAACCTCACCCAAGCCTTTAACAACTTGCATACTTGCAACCTCAGAGTTGAGAGGGTTTGCAGGCTTTGTAATTTCTATTGGTCTAGTCTTAAACAATAAAAAGAACACAGAGATGCACTCTATATCATTAACAAGTTGCCCAACTATGATTCTTCTGGTGGCAACAACACTGATACCAAAACTTTGGCTAAACTGTTGGAAATTTTCAGTCAATAACCATGAATGATCAAAACGCTTATAAAACTTAGCAGTAGACACATCTCTATCAATTAATATCTCATGGAGGCACTTCGATACAAGATTCCTTACTAATAAAAAGTGTCCCTTATAATTGTTTTCTTGCCTTCAATATCCATTTCGTCAAATTGGTCTTGATTCGTCCAGTACAACCCAATATATCCTTCTTTCCTTATCAGCATATCTGGATAACAACCTCCTCAAACTCGAGAACGATGGGCTTTATGAAAATTTTGCCGATGTATTATGCAACTTCTCTGCCGAATTTAATCCCTCTATCAACTGTAGCACCATTAAATTGTATCATAGAATATGTATCCCCATATATAACCTCAATATATCGTCCACTAGTTACACTATTTGGATTCGGACCAATGTAAAATAATGCAAAAAGTAGTTTCCTTCAAAGCAAAAAAGATCCATAGTAAGCCGAAAAGAGGCAACAAGGTAATGAAGCTTATCAAGTTGTCGTTCACGAAAATTTACTAGCAATTGCGGAAGATATCCCTTGTTTTAATATTTCCTTCTAGCAAAGAGACCTTCAGTGCAGCCTCTGAAACTTTAACAGTTAACAGGATTCTACACATCATTTTCAAACTCTTTAGAAATAGAATTTAACTAACCTTCAGAGTAGCTTGTGAAGAGTTCTACTGCAGCAGATCCATATTGAAGCCTCATGGCACTTGATTAAGTGGCAATTCGTACTTTTTAAGCTTCATTATGATTAATTTGCATGTTCCTGCCTTCACGATCAATCCATCCTTCATTTCCCTCCATGTGACCACATCCACCGTCAAAAAAAGAACGTCAGTTAGATTCAGTTAACAAAAATCCATTCGGCAACTGAGATGGGAACAAAGCCCATTGGAAAATTCCCGTCAAATTTGTGGCATGTGTGTGAAGGGAATAGAAGAATTTGGTAATAGAGATGACTAAACAAACTGGATAATTGGAAACCAAAACCTGATTTTGTTGCTGAACTTTTGTATACCAGTGAAGATGGCAAGAGAGTTCCTTGCCTGAAAGTTTCTTTCATCTGCATGTGTCCCTTTTAAAGTATCCTTGGGCTAGGGCCTACTTTTTATTAGAACCCTAATTTTTTGTCTCACACTTTATGCCAAAACTCATAGCAGCCATCTTCACCTTTTCTTTATTGTTCCTTCTTCGCCTCCTTTTGAACTTGCCATCAATCCCTTCTCTGCAAAATTATTTTTCCTTAGTCAGCCATTTTTCCTCTCTTAGTTGCTCTTCAGAAGCCACTATTTACATTTCAGATTTCATCTTCATCACCTACTCAGATTGCTCTTCTAAACCTGCTGATTTTGTATCAAATTTCAGCTGCAAACTATCCCGCTCTCATCGGATAGTGGTTTAGCTTCATATTTCTGCCTTTTACTTCCAATTTCCTCCGCAGGTAGCTGAACGGTGGTTATTTTTGAAATTTTCATACCCTTTTCAGCCTTTTCCTGGTTTCTTCTTGTGGATTTCTGGTTTGGATTAGAAATACCTCCCAAGGCTCATTTTGAATCTTAAGCATGCAACAGTAGTCGTATATAACATGTCTGTCAAGTAGAAACATCGTTGATGCTGCTTCCTTAGGAGACTGAAAGCAAATCACTGCCCGCAACTTGGTTGATGGACGAAATACGATCCACGAGGAGAAAAAATGTGATGTAATTCATTCTCTGTGATGGGATATTGTAGATTTTGCACTGTCACCCACAAAAGCCGAGAAGCATCAGGCTCTGATACCATTGTCATGCTAGACCTTGAATTAGTTTAATTTTTAGATTAAAATGGCAGAAATAGAGGAATTAGGGGGTTGAGGAGAAGTAAAGAATGAATAACAAAGGAATAGAGGTGAGATAGAAATTAGGGAGAGAATACTGATACGTTTTTCATTAATAATCTTGCTCATTAGTTACATCTTAACCTATATATATACTAACGATCTAACTAAAGACAAATTAGCATAACTAATCCAATCCTCTTACATGGCTATTGCCTTAGGGAAACAACCAACATACTAAAATTATAACAACCAACTAAGCCTTAAATCCCACGCTAGGTGGGTTCGGCTATATGGATCTTCCGACGCCATGAAGCTCTATCATTTTTCCTAATTATTAATAATATTAATAATAATTATAACTAACTATTATAACTAACTATCAACTAAGCCTTAACCCTATACTATAATTATAACTAACTATTATTAATAATATAACTAATATATTTTCCTAATTAGCAATATACGTGACATTTTTCACATACGCCGTTTTACATCCACTTAACTTTAAACATTTATTCCCTAACACATTTCTTCATACTTCTAAATTCTTGTTAGCCCATTCTCTGGTCTCATCAATCGATACAATGTCATCTCCAAACAACATACATCATTATACACCATGGAATGGCATCTTGTATCGATGGTTAATTCATTTATAACTAAAGCAAACAAATATGGGCTTAAAGCAAAGCTTTGATGTAATCCAAAAATGTTATATGGAACTCATCTCACTCCTCATCCAATTTGTATGCTTGTTACTGCCCCTTCATACACGTCCTCTATCAAGGTAATATATCTGTGTATGTAAGGTATTAGAGTTAGCATTGTTAGCTTTAGTTCAGTTAGTATTCTACATTTTAGTTGTTGGTGGCTTAGCTCTATTTAAGGTTAATTCCGTCTTTATTTCCCTAATGGCTGACGGACAATCCTTATCAAAGAAGTTTGGCATTTAGTCGACAATTTAGCCATGATGTAGTAGGTATCAATGAATTAATTAAAAATACCAGCATTATGCTATTTTCTCTCTATTTCTAGAACTCTTATCTCTTTAATTCTCCCTCAAGTTCTTCACCTTTACCCCATAATTTCCTCTATTTCTACCAACATTAATCTGTTGTCAAGCTAGTCACAAATATGTCCGTGACAAAACTGATATGCTTTCTCCATGTATATTTCCATTAAACTTCTAAAATGGAAAACAGTTTCAGTTGTAGCCAAGCGTGAAACCAATTTGGTTTTCAGAAACCTTATTTCGTACTCCTAAGACAATGTTCAACCATTCTACTGAAGTTTTATCTTCTTTGTTCTTACTTAACTTCTCCACTCGTCCAACATTTTCCTCTCTATGAAAGAAGTTAAATAGTTTGATTAGCCAAACTATTCCCTCATTTCCAAGGCAATTTCATGCTTCAATAGAAATTTTTTCAGGTCCACATGCTTTCCCTACCCCCTTTCATGTTTAGAAAAGATTATTGTATGAAAATGTTGCGACATCAACTAAGGTAAATCATTGACATCCAAAACTGGAAATTAGATAACCTCAAAAAGCAGAAAGGTTTCAAGTAAAACTGGAAGTTCAAATGTGATGAGCTAATCAGGGTCGAACATGAAATGTCAATTATAAATTGACAACCGTTATAGAGATTGATGAAGTCTTACTTCGATGATAATCCAAGGTCAAAATCGCCAAATTGGAATACATGTCTAAGTGAGTCCTTAAATACTGAATGGCCAAAGCTTTCTGCGAGCACAACAAGCCCACCTGTTTTTTCAACTGCAACTTTAATTTCAGCAACCCCCACCTATTAAGGAGAAACAAGAAAAACAAAAAAAATGGTTTTCAACCCATAGGAAGTATTGATTTAAGTAGGAACATGGACCTGAAAAACTTGGAAGACCAAATGCAAGACCTTGATCATGGGAATATAATAAACTTAAAGGGTTACCATCATTAAAGGTCATTGAATACCTGCTGACAATTTAAATAACGAGCAGGGAAAGACAGCAGGATAAAGATAAATGGCATAAAAAGAAGCCATTGTATAAATTGTGGGTTATCTACTACAAAATAGGACGGGGAGGAGAAGCCTGATTGTACTAGTCAATGTCCTACACGACAATTTAAAAAAGCGACAGCATTAAAAGCATGTGAGGTAAGATAAACTGATGAAGTATTGAAGTGAATAAGACATATTCCTTAGAACCAATTTACACAATGAACAGAAAAGGCCAGATCATAGCATTGATAATATCAGTTTGCACTTAACTGAACTATAATCCATCATACAAAAGTATTTCCAGCCGAATAAAATGTAACATTCTCAAAACCAGAATCATAGAGAACGTGGATATTTCCAAATGATCATTTTGTGCTCTAGACTGATTGAATGTCAGGGAGGAAAAAAGCTTTGTTTATGTTGAGTATTTCCCAATTCGTAAATAGTCAACAGCTCTTGCAATGCTCAATCTAAAAGGCAAATATACCTGGTCAAGGGCACATGCAAAAAGATCGAGTACATGGCCCTGATGCACAAGCTGCTTAGCAAGTCCTTCATAAAATTTCACAGCTTTATGATAATGAGGAGCAGAATCTTTATCCAGGTCCTTGTGAGAGCGAATTGGTTCTGAAAGGTTCTTTGAGACAATCTATGGAGGATATTAAAAAAACATTATTCATATAAACTTTAAAAAAATCCAAAAGACTAGCTAATTAACATAAAAATATAATAGAGTAAAACAAACATCACCTCCTGTACATGGCAAAATGAATTTGAAGAACTGAATACCAATTGAAATACCAAAATGGAGGGGAATGTGTAAGGGAATAAGAAAGAATAACAGTCAAGTTTCAAAGAGCAAAGCATGTTCCGACTAGTGTAATAACATAGACAAAACTATCCAGTACGAAAAACAAATTAAATTAATATAAATTCATGAAGCACTTATGACTAGGGGTATAAACATGAAACTCAAGCTCCATGCACTAGAATTCGGATGCAGAAACTGTATGAAGGCTTAATCTGTCATTGCGTGCCATAAGAAAATAAATGAGGGAAAAGTCATTCTTACAGCACCAAGTCCTTCAACAATTGTTTGATGTAAGTGAATTAAGCATGGAATTCAACAATTGTATAACAAGTTATGAGGGAAAAGTCATTCTTACAGCACCAAGTCCTTCAGTGGATGGACCACCAACGAATGCCATAATCCGAGCTCCATATCCAGGAACACAAGCTCCTAACAAGCAGGCAGCCACACTCAGAGCAGTGCTAGTGCATCTAGTTGACCGTTGATCTGGTGGAACAGGCCACGGATCTTTCAGCAGCTCCTCCAAAACCTTATGTATTTATGTTTTTATCAGAACAAGTAAAGAATAAATCATCAACAATGAACAAGAAAAAGAAAATAACTCTATGTTACTACCGAATTGAGAGTAAATTCACAGTCGGAGGCGGGCAAGAGGAAACGGGAAATACTGTCCGAGGAGAGGCCGTCCCTGGCGCCGGCTATGACACCAGTCAGAGGCTTGGGCTTCTTGAGAAAGAATCCCATCTGATCAAGAAGCTGGTCCTTGGAGACATCTTTGGAGCCCTTGAAGACGTAGCTTTTGGGGATCTGGCCGAATCCAAGCTCGTGAACGTGGACTAAGGTCCCAAAAGTGATAAGGCCAACAAGAGAATTATCGGGAAGAAGGTCGATGGCCTGGGATAAGGCGGACTTGAGGAAAGCCATCTCCTCCTCGATGATGCAAGTATCTACAACGAACATGAATACAGCTGAGAAAGAGCTTTTCTCTCCTGCAGTCTCGTACTCGATGGTGGTGTACTGCGGGAAGAGTTCTGCAGGGAGGTTGTCACCGCTTATAGACGCATAGTGAGGGGGGAAGTGGTTGCGTTGGAAGCAAAAGGGGCAGATCCAGATCTTGGCGGTATAATCAACGGTAGAAAATGGATTAAGCACGGAGCGGCAAGTACGGCAACGGAGGGGAGGGTAAGAGAGAATCGGCATATTGGGGAAGGTCTTGATCGGGGTGTAGATGGCAGAGACAGGAACCACACAGTTGCTGGCCTCTTGTTTGGTTCCCGGAAGCACGTTCCACGGCATTCTCACTCCATCCTGTGCTTCTAGGTCCAAGAATTCCGCCATTTCTGCTTATTCCTTTTAATTCTGTGCCTACAAAAGATTGAATTAGATCGAGTATATATGTGCCGTGTTCAATTGGAGTCGAGTGAGTAAATTTACGTGCCTGACAACACCGAACGGACTTCATCAACATTACAGCACTCTTTCTGCTGGTGTTCTCTCCTTCCCCGCCTCTTTTATTTTCCACCAAAATGCTGATAGTTGTTGTCGCCACTGCCGTCGTCTTTCTAAATTATTGAAATCTTTGTTACTCCCTCTGATTTTTTTATCCGTACATTCAAATTCAAATCATTAATTTATTCTTTATAATTTATAAATAAATAATTAAATATATTAAAAATTATTTGTATTTGACTTAAATAATTTATTGTTTCTTTAATTTTTGAAAGAATTTATTATCTTTTAAAATTTAATAATCATGCACCCATTAACTTTTTCATTCTGACATGATGGTATAACTGTCAATTATTGAAAAGTCAGGCACGTGTGATGTATTTTGAAAATTAAAAATCAATTAAATATCTTCTTTCTGCTTTACTCATAAATTTATTCAATCCTTCAATTTCAATATTCATGGTTGCATCCTCTTCATTCATTCAATGCCAATTGTTATTGTTAATGGTCATGCAAGTCACCCCTATTTTCACTAAGGAGTAAATTAGTACTAATTTCATACTTTGATTAAATGTTGATGATTATAATCAAATAGAAAACTGCAATTCGGAGGTGAACGGAAAGATTATGGGCGAGGAAGAAGGAGATAAAATTCGACGACAGTTAGGCGATTTAATTCCTCCTTGAACGAGTTAATTGAAATGGTTTCCACTGAGTTGTGCCAGTGGGAGTTTGAATCGTTGAATTTGTACGGTGGTAGATTGGACATGAATTTTTCGGCGAGCATAGCAAAAACTCCCAGTTTATAGATTTCAAATTATTAAACAATAAACTCACTGGTGATCAATTACCGACCAATCTAAGTTTTAACTAGACATTGAAGTTCGTTGATTTGTTGTATAATGAACTTATCGTTGAGCTTCCGTCGAGCATGTGTGCCAATGGCGAATTAGAAGATCTGTGAGAATGAACAAGCTCAATCAACTAGAAATTATAAATAGGTTGGTAATTTTGGCTTTTAAATTGTTTAGTTTTGTTTAGAAGGGGGTGATGCTGCAACGATGAGATGAGATGACAAGATGAACAAGAATTAGGATTTTTTTATTTTTTTATTTAAATTAATGGGTTATTGATGACGTGAAAAAACTTTTTTTTACTTTCTTACATGGTGAATGAGCGTGTTGTTCACTATTTCATGCAAGATTGGGCAAGTAACCATTGGGCGGTAATAAGATGGATATTTGCCAAGTTCAGAGAGGTAATGGGTCATTTTGAAAGTTAAGGGGGGGCAATAGGTTATTTGGGCCAAGTACGGGCGGGTTTTGATGTGTTTGGCCTAAATAAATTCTCTTTCCTCGTATTTATTTTATATTGATAATCTAAAATGACAAGTAAAAAAAGCAAGATCAAAAGCCTAAAATAACTAGTGAAAAAACCCGAAGTGTAACAAATAAAGAAATTTTGCATAACTGAATCCGGTAGGATTATGTGGCATGTAGAATAAAAGATCACATTAATGATGTGATAAAATAGACAAAACATTTTAAAAATTAGCAATAATATATTATCTATTTGATCTTCTATTGTAATTTTTTTAAAATAAAATAAGGGAAATTATTGGAAATGCACCCCTATGGCATTTGTATTCATAAAATACACCTTTTTGAAACTTATTTATTAAATACCCTTTTTTGAATAAACTAATTCATTCTTTACGCCCACTCTAATTTCTGGTTATTTTGGGAATTCCTATTTTATAGGAGATCACGATTGCCTGCCACTTTCAAATTTCTAATTCTTTCCTATCTGATTTCTGATTTAAGTCTGATTTCTTTCTTCCCTTTCGTATTACTGTCATTGATTAATTCCGTTTCGATTGTCGGCTTCCATTTTTTTCGATTTCAAAATCGAATTCCTTATCAGGTTTCTTTACTGGTTCATTACAATCTAAGTGAACTTATATATTCCAATTCAATTTAAGAATCCGATCATCGAATTCATAAATTCAGGCAGATTCAGGCCAACGAAAAAGCGGTGAAGCCTCATTGTGAAGGCGAGGGACGGACAGGAATGACTGGGTAACCAAAGCTCACTCGATTTTCATGGCACTGCATTGATTAAGGGATTATGATCGTTCATGTCTTCGTATTGGGTCATGTCTCGAATTTCTCTTCTCATTCATTATAATGGTTCATGGAAATCTAATTTCCTACTACTGCCATTGGAAATCCAATTTCGATTAGTTCCATTTACAGTATTTAATTCTCATTCGAGTTCGGTTCATCACTCACCGTTCATACTTAATTGGTTCATGGAAATCTGATTTTGATGGTTCACAGAAGTTAATTTACAAGGTATGTCAGGTTTTTATGAATTCTATCTCAATCTGTTACATTTTTTTCTATATTCGATGTTAGTTTCGTATATTGTATACAGTTTTTGTAATTCGTATATTGTATATAGAAGTTAATCCCGAATCTTGAATTTTAAATGTCGTTACAAACGCTTACTGTATATTTTACAACTGTATACTGTGTACAGTTTTTGAAATTTGCATATATATTTTATATTATTGTTCAATTATGTTGTGCTTATGATTGACATATTTGTCTAGTTCATTGGTATTATTACTTTCAACGAATACATGTATATCAATATTAGCAATATACAGCAGAATGCAAACCATTCATTTGTATATTGCCAATATACAGTTTCCAACAAACTATATATTAATGTACTTGCAATTCATTCCAAATAAAATTATTTTAATGTAAACTGCATATTATTCCACATGGTTCATTCTGACAAACGTAGGGTTTTACTATCGCCATGCATCAATACTATTCATACATGCACAGAATGTTTTAAGGGTAGGCATCTATACTATACACAGTTAGCAAAAGGGTTCTTATTGCCCAATCTAGGGTTTTAGTATCCTCATGCATCAATAATGTTCATGCGTGCACAATATCTTTTAGGTGCATGCATCTATACTGAGATTTTAGCATCTTCTTGCATCAATACTATTCATGTGAGCACTGTATCTTGGAATGATGATTTTTTGCCCATATGTCATACTGTATATGTACAACCGTATATTGTATACACTTTAATGCTATTGTATATATTTTGAGTTTATGAACAATTTATGCTTTGCTTTTTCTTGATATTCCCTTAAGTTTGACATGTATACTGATATACAATTGTTTTGTTTCTTGACTTGCAGAGAGTCTATTCCCTTTAGCATTTGCCATTGTAGATGCTAATAAGGTTGAGTCTTGGTTGTGGTTCATAGCTCATTTTAAAGAAACATTTGCTACTAGGGAGGACATGATAATTGTTTCATATCGGCACATGAGCATCCGGAATGCATGCATGACACTATATCCTCAAGTGCCTCATTGTTTTTGCATCGTACATCTTCTTTGAAATCTAAAGAGTACTGATATGTCCAAGTACTTTATGGCAGCTTTATTCATGTAATTAAATGCTACATCAGATTTTAAAAAAAAAGATTTCAAGTTTCACTCTCATTTTTTTAATAACATATACTACAATGCTTATATTGTCAATATATAGTTTGATAGTATACAGTTTATTCATTTCTTCTATCATCTATTGCACCTGAGATTGCGCCTTAACATGTTGTGCCTTGTACAATCGTAATATATAGTTTATTCAACTCGTATATCAACAATATACACATTTTGGTTGGAATAATATACATCAGTATACAGTTTACCTTTATCTATTGCAACAATTTATAACTTAAATAATAATTACAATTTTTCATTCTAAAAAAAACTAACAGCATACAAATTGAGTTATTGACATCACATAGATTCTGCTGTATATTACTAAAAGACATATTCTATCCAAACTGTATATCAACAATATATCTGTATATCAGCAGTATACAGCAGACATCATAACACTACAACGGTTGTGCATTAGTTGCTTTCCATGTACAAAATACAAGTAAGACTAGCATACAAATTACAGACAGTGATGACAACATACAGATTGAGTTATTGACATCATATAGATTCTGCTATATATCGCTAAAAGGCATTTTCTATCCAAACTATATATCAACAATACATCTTTATATCAGGAGAAAACAACACAAATTATAAAACCATAACGGTTGTATATTAGCTGGTTTTCATGTACAAAATATAAGTAAGACAATCATACAAATTACAAACAGTGATGACAGCATACAAATTGAGTTATCTACAACATATAGATTCTGAGGTATATTGCTAATAGGCATTTTCTGTCCAGACTATATATCACTAGACCTGGGCATTAACCACCCGACCAGTGAGGCCCGCCCATGCACGTCTTTCATGGGTCGGGTTTGGACAAGCTAATTTGAGGTTAGGCCTGGCTCGGCTCGAACCCGAAGAGGGCCGAAGAAAGTATGCAATGGGCTTGGTTTTAGTCCTAAAACCCAAGCCTAGCCCGCCCGACCCGGACTACTAAATAAATATATATTTATTATTTATATTAGTAATAATCATTGAAATTTTTAAAATTTCTTGTAAAATTTAGCTTCAAGACTCAATTATATGACTTATATTAGAATTTTGGTAACAATTATTTAATTATAATAAGTTTTTATTAAAAAATATTTTAATGTTTTAATTATATATATTAATTGGTAAGCCAGCGGACCGAGCTTAGAATTTGATTATTTTATAAAGGCCTTGCCTGGCTCGAGCCTGACTTTTATTTTTTATGGGTTGGGCTAGGCTCGGGCTACTTATTTTTTAGTTAGGTCCGACTAAGCCCGGTCCTAACCCAGCCTAGCCTGACCCATGCCCAGGTCTATATATCACCAATGCATCTGTATATCTGTAGTATACACCACAAATCCTAACACTACAATGGTTGTATATTAGTTAGTTTCCATGTACAAAATATAAGTAAAACCAGCATACAAATTACAGAAAAGGATGACATCATACGAATTGAGTTATTAACAAAATATAGTTTCTGCTGTATATTGCTAATAGGCATTTTCATCCAGACTGTATATCATCAGTATATAACACAAATCAATTATATCAGATAAACTGTAATTAGTATATACGTATACAATACATTGTATCTCCCCTTTCTATATAAATATCCCACTTTGCTTTTCTTCTTCTTTACCTTCGCCTAACTATCAATAATGGCTTCTTCTCTCTCCTCCTCGTCTCCGTTGTTTCCGTGGCAGAGCCGCTATCAAACTCCATGATCTGCTGATCTAACAGGTCATCGGCGACAATCTTCTCGGAGCAGAACATCACTTCTCGCTTTTTAAAAGCAAGTTCAAGAAATCCTATGAGTCTAAGGAGGAACACGATTACCGATTTGATCCGTCGGTGAGCCATGGAGTCACCAGAAGTTGGACCCTTTGGCGAGCCATTGAGTTAGGCAATTCTCCGATTTATCCCTAACGAGTTCCAGTGATAGTTTTTGGGGGGTGGTGGGTTTCGTGGTTTTTTCCAGCTTTGGAAGGTAAGGTTTGCGTTTTTTCTTGTATTCAAATTGGTAAGGGTAGCTACAAATTAGACATTTCAAATATATTCCTAATCTATTATATTGTGGTATTTTATAAATAAGTATTTATTAGAGTATTTTTTGTTAATTAAGCATTTCTATTTTTTAAATATGTATCTCCTATAGGGGCATTCCCCTAATTTATCCATAAAATAATAATAAAAAATTAAATAATTTGCTAAATACCCATTAATAAAATAATATAAAATCAATGTAGAAGATCAAATAGGCCGATATCAGAATACATACTCAAGGCACGTGCTTGACACCGCCTCATTTATTATCAATGCTTGGTGTCATCTCGGCCACATCTAGGGTAGAGAAAAAAACCAAAAATCGAATCAAACTGAAAAACCAAACCGAACTGAACCGAACCAAACCAAACCGGACCAAATATATTTGGTTTGATTTTGGTTTATGAAATTTGCAATTTTTGGTTTTGGTTAGATTCAGTTTTTGGAACTACAGAATAAAAAAGAAAGAAAACCAAAAACCGAACCGAACCAAATTATTTTGATTTGGTTTTCGATTTCTATTTTCTCCCTTATTAGTATTTGGTTCGGTTCAGTTTGGTTTGGTTAGGGTTTTGAACCAAACCGAATTTTACTTTGCCCTAGTCACATCAATTCCCAGCCGCCTTGTATTGGTGTGTATGTAATCGTCTCATCGCCTCGAATAACGAGACGATAAGGGAGACCACATTATTGACCCGATCAATATATTTACCCACTATCTCCCCTTAACGGTATTTAATATCCCTAAAAAAAAAGAGGAGCTAATGGGCTAAAGAGGATCATTGATTGATTTTCCTGTAAAATAGGGATCTTCTTCCTTATTTTAAAAAACGGCCATATCCACGTTTTAAAGGGGATTCATGCCTATAAATAAGAGTTTTAGTAGCAGAAAAGGGTATCTCATTCCTTTATCTTTCAAATAACAAAAGTTCCTCTAGATCGTAAAATAGTTCCATCAAACTAAATGCATTAAGCTCAAATTGAAGAAAGAAAGAGAAAATCAATATGATAGCAAAAACCCAACTTAAAGCTCGCATCTTTTAAATCAATTAAGTTACATTAGATCTCAAAATCGTTCTAATTCCAACTAACTAAACACATAAAGGTCAAATGTAGAAAAGAAAGGGAAATCAACAAAAATCCAACTAACGCTCAATGCATTTAGAGAAGTAGAATCACCATCAAGAAGAGCAGCATTTGGGGATTCGGTTTTATGAACAAAAAGGTCTTGTAAATTGGATTCAATTTTGAATTTTGTTGTTGATTGTTAAAAGAAAAGCTTGAACGCAGACCTGCTAAGAGAACAATAACAGAAGCTTTAATAGCCATTGTATTATGTGGTAAAGTTCCAAATGCAAGGTATGAGACTTGTCCCATATTAGTTGTATAGGCAACTAATGTGGGGTTTATAAGTTAATATGGGTTCTCTTACAATTGGACTAATCTTTTGGTAAGCTCTCCCATTTAACTTATAATAATTGGTATCAGAGCCAAACTTGGAGTGATGGCCCACAGAGTGATGGCCTAGAAGAGCTAGCCGTGACCAACGAGGCTCGAAGTGGTGACCTGGAGAAGCCAGCCGCGACCAACGCTACCTTGACCAACGAGGAAGTTGGCCCTAAAGGAGGGTCGAATGTTATTTGGTAAAGTTCCAATTGCAAGGTACGGGACTTGTCCCACATTGGTTGTATGGGCAACTAATGTGGGGTTTATAAGTTAATATGAGTTCTTTTCCCATTGGACTAGTCTTTTGGTAAGCTCTCCCATTTAACTTGTAACACATTGGTTTTGATTATTTAAAGAGAAACAGCAGTGGGAAGGTTGGAGAAGACGTGGTGGAGATAGGACTGTGGCGGAGAAGACGGTGGAAATTGGAATTAGACAAGAGAGATCGGAGAACTGGGTAGTGAAGGTACTGAGATTGATTTTGTTGGATGATTATAGGGTTTAAAAAATAAAAGGAAATAGTTTTTATCTATTTTTATTCTTTATAGCACACCCACTCTCTTGACTGATCAACATTTGCCACATCTTCCACCACGTCATGCGATTTAGACAAGTTTAAGGGGGTGAGTGGTATCTTTGAAAGTGCATGGACGAGAGGCTATTAGGGACAAGTTCAGGGGGTCCGGATGCATTAGGCCTTTAATCTATTGTAATACTTAGGCCCTGTTCTTTTGGACTACAATTCAATGTAGTTCAGTTCAGACCACTTCACTTCAGTTCAGTCCAATTCAGTTCAGTTCAGTTTAGCTATGCGTAGTTATAGATTTACACTGAAATAAGTTCATTTCAGTTTAGTTCAACCAAATTCAATTCAGTTCAGTACAGTTCAACTTTTAGAAGTTGAAAAGAACAAGGCCTTATTTTGAATGTGCATTTTGGTAACTAAATGTTAGAATTTGAATTTTTAATTAATTGATTTAAATTTCGGTTCGAGTTTTAACCGAACCGAATAATTTATTTTGGCTTGGTCAATTCGGTTTTGATTTTTATTCGGTTTGATTCGGTTAACAATGTTTTTGTGAAAAAGGCTTGATCTAGTGTTTGAGCCTTGAAACTGTAATCTTGGTGGACGCAGCGAGTCAACTGTACAGTTGGGTGGGGTGGGATAAGGTTTTTCTTTGTTATTATTGCAAGCCCATATAAGGCAAATTTAAAAAAAAACAATATTTTCCTGATTCGATTTTCGTTTCGGTTCTCTTTTGACTCTATGCACATCCCTAACCGTGACAATGTTCCCTAACCGTGACAATGAAGTCCATCATGATTCCAAAGTCATGCATTTACTCTAGTTCCAATTTATCACAATAAAATCATTTTAATAGCTGCTCATCAAATTTTATACCGAAAAAATGGTCAGATCAGTTGCGTTGCTGGTATTTAATCCTACTTCCTACGTAACAAAGCGAGTATTAGCCCTCAGCTCATCCAATTACTGATTTTGATTCTTCTTTTAATCGCAGAAAGGGGGCAACTTATCCAATTTAGGTTTAAAATCATAAGATTCCAGTAGATTAATAGCCTATCCTGTAAAATAGCTTTGGGTATTAGTCTATTAATCAAGGAAAATGGTTAGCTTGTTGCATCCACTTATTTCTAGCCATCAAGCTTTTTTCTGTTTACATTTCCGTATGATTTTCCCCCCTATCAACAAGGAGGGGGAAATATAACTAGAATCACTCTCACTGACATACGAAATTAGCTACTGTTTCGCACTCTCTGAATCCTAGTCAAAATCAGGGAGATAAAATAGTGTGTACATTATTACACTGCCCGGAACAACATAGTCAAATGCGCCAGCTATTCTGCTTCTTTGCCTCAAAGGAGGCTCCATCATTGAGCATGTCTTGGGCATCTGTTTCCATCCCAAGCTTGGAAAGTGCAAGTGCTTGCATGTAGAAAGCAGTAGGCCACTCAGGCAAGCATACCTGAGCCTGCATTGCATCTCTCAAAGCAAGTTCTGCTTGCCCAGTCATCAAATATGAGAAGGCTCTCCTTACAAAAACAGTGCCTGATGGAACTGACATCATCGATCCCAACTGTACACACAAAGACGACTCCACTTGATTACACATCCATCTAAACCAAACCAGCAATATCAAAATAAGTTTTGAATAACATCACGTATAAAACAACCAGAAACATGGAATAGACATCCATCGCATAAGTTAAATTGGTGATAATGTTGCAATGGTAAAACAATCCAAGTGACTCGCAGACTATAATAAATTGACAAGGCATGCTAACTTTTTTACGCATTGTCTATATAACCTTGGCTATTAAATACGTTGACAGCAAGTCTTATGTATCAATATCATATAAAATTTGAGTTTTAAGGAGATGGCAGTCTATTAAGAAGAGGCAAATGTATGGAAGGACAAATAAATAACAAGGCATGCTACAATAAATGACAAGGCACGCTAACTTTCTGCGCATATCCTATATACGAGGCACAATTTAAAGGCCCTGAACTGCCTTAGCGATTGAACAGGTCTATAGCAAAAGCCTTAAATCAATGTCATACAAAATTTGAGTTCAAGGAGATGGCTGTCAGAAAAATGAGGCAAATGTAATGTAGGATAAAGAAAATGACAATAATTTTTGGCCCAAATCCATTGACTGCTTTCAGTCAACCAAGGTATTACTGGGAATATCTTTTAAACAGGCAGGTCAACGGTGCAGCTGTATACCTCATAACAAACTTATCTCTGCTCCCAAATAAGTGAAAGTAGCCGCACATTTCATCCTATCCTATGCACGCAAAAGCATATGCACAAACATAGTTGATAAAGGCACGCCTCACACAAGGCTCAGGGTCCTGCGCCTCACCATACCTCAGGCGAGCACCTTGTGCGCCTAGGTGCGCCTTTTGGTGTGCACCTTGGTGCGCCTCGTGCGCGCCTCGGACACACTTTTATTTTTCAAGGTTTTAACTTACTTTTATATGTGTTGTCCATCTATTTTAAAGAGTTTCAACAATAATTTATTTCTTTTGTGGCAAAGGCTTGGTCTAGTGGTTGAGAGGTCACAAGTTCGGGGTCCACATACGGGCAGGGCGTGATGAGGTTTTTCTTTGTTATTATTGTAAGCCCAATGAGGCAATATTGAAAAAATAAAAAAGAGTTTTAACAATAATTCAAGGCTAGATATTCCCAATTCAATTTCTATTAAGGCTAGATTAACTCAAGGCTATATATTCTTAATGCAATATGTGATTTTTACATACATATGTACATCTAAGAATTCTCTTAGTCATTTTTCTCGTATTGTTATTGCATTTAAATTCACTTTTCAAGGATATATTTTTTGCCAATTTTCTGCACCTACATACCTCAGGCGCATGGCTCACCTTGAGGTGCGCCTGGACCCCTGGCGCCTAGGTTGTACCTTATCAACTATGTACACAAACATGACTCTCAATGCATAAGGCTGCGTTACCACACTATCAACATATATATTGTATACACACTTGTGCAAACATACTAAACCATAAAATTCCATAAATAATTCAATTGATAAGAAATCGCACACCTTTATATAATAATCAACAGCAATTTTAAAATCCTTGTCTCTGAAAGCAATATCGCCAAATTTTTTTGTGTTCAGCATTTCTTGCACTTGTTGAGTCCATTCTTGAAAAGACAACTTCAGAGAAAACACATTAACAGCAAATTAGTGAACAAGATTTTGCCAGTTGGCTGCTTGGTTTTGCTTCTTTTCTAGGTTCTGACCAGAAGGAGAAGCAATACATAAAAAATGAAGGAACTCCTTTAACACACCTCATTTTCTGCACCTTCTTCATCTTTATAGCCTGTTTTAAGCAAGATATCGTGCACTGCAGTAAGATCCATCCTAGCACATGCCTTTCCAAGGGGGGAGAGCATTGTCGGAAGCACAACAGGAGTTTTGGATAGACCCATTAGCACATGCGATGCAACCTAGGGACACATTTTAACATAATCCTTAAAACCAGCGGTGTCATTATCAAGCTAGGCTTGACCCGTCTCATATCAAACAGCAAAACAACATAGCTTTCAGGAAGCAAAAAGCATTTACAAACCTCTTTCTGCTTCTGAAGGGATGTTACAGCTGAGAGAAGAAACTTGATATCAGGCCGATCTTTGGCCTCATACTGTAGGCACTTTGAGGCAAGTTCGACCAATTCTGTCGCATCCTCATTTGCATATTGTCCTTCCAAAGATGAATCCATTAATAATAATAAATTCTTCCCCCTTATCAGGTCCAATGCCTAGAGAAGAAAATTTATGAAACATGATTATTGAAACTGAGAAACCAATGTAATTAAACTATAATCTTGCTACAAGTTTGCATTGACTAGTAATGAGATACTTATAACTTTATGCAGCATAAAAGACTATGGAATCGTGATTTTTAAGCTGGGTTACATATTTTGTGTCATCATCCCCATTTCAACCACAAAACTAAACAGTGAGGGATACAGGTTTGGTTACCATTTGAAGCAAAATAACTGCTTCATACTACAACAGGCGTACTTGCAACTGGCACATGGTATGATTTAGGCTATAAAATTGGCATTACAATTTAGCTTCAAGAAAGCAGAGCAAAACACCCATCGTAACAAAAAGAGAAGATAACATACATGGCTTGGAGGGATATGTTTCCCACTCAGAAGATCCAGAAGAACAGTTCCATAACTGTAGATAACACTCTCGGGGATGACTCTACCTGGAAACATTTGAGCATCCAAATAAAACTTAGTGATGCAAGTAATCAAACTCGGGTATACTAGGGATGGCAATGGATAGGATATGGATATATCCGGTCTAAATCCATTTTCATATTGTAGATCTGGATCCGCTCCCAATCCATTGGATTTACCTAGATCCATATCCAACGGATCTGGATCTAAAATGATCTAAAACGGAACTTTATTGTTTATCTAGTGACGAGTTTCTTTTCAAGTAGCTACCTTAATTTCAAACACTACTCTAGTGTCTACATTTTTACAGTAAAATAGTAATTTTTTAAATGCACCGAACAAAATTATTGTTCATAAATTCAGAATTTTAAAAAACACAGTTCACAAATTCTAGATATTATAGCTTAATTTTTATTGAATGATCACTTTGCAATGCTTTGATGCTAAAAGTCTTTGCATCACAATAAAAGAAGTCCTTGCACCAGAAACTAAATTAATTTAAGTTGTTTATCAAGTAGTAAATATCTACATATTCGTAAAGTTTATAGTGTCAGAAAATTAAAATTTTGTAGATTATATAATTAAGCCAAATTTATATTAATAAAAAAAGTTTAGAAAATTGAAGATTTGCCGAACATAAAAGCTAAAAAAATATCCACTTGCCAAAATAATATGCATATGCATACATATGATATATGGAATTGCAGAAGCTGAAGTTGACAGATGTAAACCAAGTAAAATAACAAACACTTGCTGCAATTCATCTTGTTGATCATATGAATTCTGGAGGGTGGCATTAGGATTCTACTGCAAAACCCCATAAGAGTGTCCAAGATGTTAATTTTGTTCGATCTAGATCTGAATCCAAATCCGATCCATATCCATTTTGTAGGATCTAAATCCAATCTATATCCAATGGATTTAAAAAATGTAGGATTTGGATCCTATAAAATGGATGTGGATGCACGAATTTGGACCGGATCCAAAATCCATTGCCATCCCTAGTGGATATAAAAGTCCTCCAACATAAGTAGGGTATTAGCTGCTAAGATGTGTATTGATACACTTCCAAATCCACAATTTCAATAAATGCAACAGAGCTGCAGAACCAAAGTCAGAAGCACATTTGCTAGATAACATCTTCAATCATTTTATTACCTAACAAATAACTGTACCAACTACAAATCGTTAAGACGTATAAATTTAAACAGCATTGGGCATTAGCGGATGAAGAATTCAGGGCCAATCTGCATGATTCTGTGTCAAACACCAACTGTTCTTCTAATCTATATCTGGGAGACTCACCAATGCTGCAGTTTTTTTAACATCAACTCTTTATAATAAACAAAATTATCTGTTTTCTTAAGAGACATTGGCATTAAAACATAAAATAAAATCATGGTACTAAGTAGCATAGTTATATGGTTTAGATTGGAGCCTTAATTGATAGACAAGATAATATAGAAACAGAACCTGTTCGCAAAAATTCTGGTGGAGTATAAGCCAAGTTTGTGCTGTAGCTCTTCCCATCTCGGCTATTCTTCATAAGACCAAAACTAGATAATCGAGGATCACCATCCTATCATTCAAAGGGATTAGAATGCGAGAAAAGCCAAACCAGTTTGCTATTAACACTTCAAAATGTGTGAGCCTTGTGATCAAAGTTAAAACAAATTGCATAGGTAGAGAGGAAGATATGTGCTTTGATACGACATAATCATTAATCACTCACAACAATGAATAAAGGATTGGGCACTCAAACTACTAGGATTGGCAAGTTACTGCAGCGAAATTGCTGTATGCCATTTTCAGAATGAAACCTCTTATAGGTGACTCAACTATGCATGTTGAAATCTTCCCCTAACAGTTGAAGCACATGTAAATCAACTTCAAGTTTTGCATAGCGCGTTTCAGAATCCAACTTGCAATCAACAACTTATACTTCGCATGAAGATAAGAAGTTGAATTTGAGGGTAAAATTCAACGCAAAAGCTTCACGAATAGAGCTGCGGTGGTTTAAAAGCAATTATACGCGAGAGAGACAAAAAGTATGTGTGGAAAGTGGGCGGTATACCTCGTCAAAAAGAACTCTGTAGGCATTCAAATCATGATAAATATTGCGGTTTTGGGCATTGCAGTGATCAAGTACTTGGGCAACATAGTGAGCAACTCTGACACGCATTTCCCAGGGAAGCGGTTGCTTTTCCCCTGTGGAATAAAATAAACACATCAAACTGTGAAGTAGCAAAGAGAGTAAAGGAAAGGGAAGGGATGCGGAAGGTACAGTGAAAGAGATGCTTGGAAAGGGTGTCATTAGGCATGTATTCAGCGACCAATAATCGCTCATCGCCCTCAGCGCAACACCCAATCAGGTTAACCAGTCTCTTATGCCGAACTTTGCCAACTCCAGAAGCCTCCGTCTGGAAGGAAAGAGAAACGCGTGAAGGGATTGCGATAGATAATGAAAATTTTGCAGAAGGTTAATTTAGAAGAAGAAGAAGTACGAGAAACTGGTAAGGGTCAGGCCAGGAGATCCTGGAGAAGCGTTTGACAGCGACGAGGCAATTGTTAGAGAGCTTGGCTCTGTAAACGACGTTGGGAGCCTTTTCGCCGCTCTCGGAAACAATAAAATCGGGGGAAAATCCATTAGTGGCAGCTCGAAGTTCGGCGAAGGTGAACTCGGTGAAAGGAGGAAGTTTATCCAAGGAATGATCATGATGAGGTAGATCTGAATCTTCGGAGGGAAGGGGATGCTGGTCAGGGGAAGCCAAATGAGTGGTTTTGGACTGAAAGCAGCCCATTCAATTCAACTTTTATGATTCTCTTCTCTTCTTAGTTGATGTATTAATAAGAGCTGAGAGTGTTTGTTGAAATGAAGAGCGGTAACTCAGAGTTGATGAGGGTCAGCAAGCTATATTCAGGAAAGGAGGCCAAAGCAAAGCGAGTTCAGTTTAGTTTGGGGTTGGGGTTGGCACAGTGCGCACTACTGTACTTCATTCTGTGGAAGGGGTCACATGAGAAGCTGAGAATGAGCACGTGGAGAGAGAGATTGTTGAATTAAATAATGCTGTAGTAGGATTAGCAGCAGTAGTTTTTTATATAGCTTTTGGGCAGTGAAGTAATGTAATGATCGGAACGAAAGGGAAGGGTTGGAAGAAGTAAACAGCGGAGCTAAATTCAATTCAACTGCCCATTCCAACTTGTTAATGGGTCTATCTAGACCTGTTAACTGGGCGGTGGCCCGCCAGCCCTCCCTGGCCCATATAAAAATAAAGGGTTTTGGACATGTATTTTAGTATGAAGTTCGGTCCGGCCCAAGTATTGTTAAAGCCTTATTTATATAGGACGGGTCTGGACATAAATATCAAAAGCTAATAAGCCCGATCCGGCCCGTAGACACTTATATACTATATTTTATAAATAAGGAAATTATCACACCTAATTTTTCAAAATAATTTATGTCAAAGTTTGACCTAATAACCTAAATCCCACAAAAAGTTTTGTTAATAACTTTGAGATTAGGTAGGATTTTTTTGGCTTATTTTGCATTTATCTCTCAAACCGTTCATTTTTTCGACATGTCTCTTTAGAGTTTTTTGTTCGTCTCATTTTTATCTTCAAAACGTCATCCATTGTGATATACTTTTTTCAAAAAAAAATTCAACCTATTACAAATCTAATATAATTCTGTTATAAATCTAATATATTCTGTTAACAGACTTATAACAAATTAATAATAGATATATCAGTCCAATGAGCATTGCAAATATAAAGAGACTTATATTAGACTTATAACATATATATATTAGATACATAGTAGATATATAATAGTTCAATGAGTATTGCAAATACAAAGAGACTTATATTAGAATTATATCAGAATTATATTAGATACCTATATGCTATAATTCTAATATAATTATGTTATAATTCTAATATAAGATAAATTTTTATAGTAGATGTATAACAGATTTGTAGTAGATATATAGTAGATGTATAACAGATATAAAAGAACATCCAAATTAATGTTGAAATAAAAAAACGCAGCAGAAACAGATATAGATCAGATATATAGTAGATATATAACAGTTCAATAAGCATTGCAAATACAAAGAGGCTTATATTATAATTATAACAGAATTATATTAGAAATATATCATATACGTATCTGATATTTTTCTGATATAATTCTGATATATGACTAATTTAACCAAAATAATGCAGTAGATGGGATTCAAAGCTCCGTGTAACAACAAAAAAACCCCAACAATCAATTTCTAACTAATGATAAACATGTTGAGTTGAGAATAAATAAAAGAATAATGCTGCCATTAATAAATTATCTGTTACATTAATTTAAAGTTTATTGTTCATCAACTTCCAACTATTCTACTTCACATGTTTCAAAAAATACAAGTTTCCTATAATACAAATTTATGTATTCCACAAAACCAAAATAGAAAAAGGAACATTCTCTCTTGCAACAGATCAATTTAATTCCAACAGATCAATGTCAATTTCATTCTCTCATTCTAAGAACTAGATCTCCTACTGATATTTGCATTCGTTTGTGAAGGTATGGAATCTTTAACGACATTCAATTGAGTAGGGTTTTGTTCCAAATTGGGGTTGGTTAGATACCGGATCTCAGTAAAAGTGGGATCAAATATAAAAACATGGAAATCGGATTTGTGTTGATACTCGAAAACTAGCAGATGTGAATGTTTGAGGGAGTAATAATAAGATCATCTATTTTGTGCGTATTATGGTTAATAAGTTTTCAAAATATTCTAAATAGATTATAAGCGTAATATTTTGGCTATTATTTTGCATAAGTTAATGCATTTTGGTACTTTTCCCTTGTAAATATGTATTTCACATACCAACTTAACAAAAAGCTAGATATTGGCCCGTTAATACCCATTAACCCAAAATTTGATATCCAACTAATATAAATTGACAACTGAGTTATAGCTGAATTGAATTGTAGTGCAAGAGAATAAGACAGTCTTTGTGCAATCTTTGTACAATCACACCATTTTACTTACTCAGAGTTCAATTTACTGTAACCGGAATAAAATCTGTTGTCCCCAAATTGGTATTCCTTTCCATGTCCATTCATTCATCATTTGACATGTACTTTCCATTACATTTTTATCAAAATCAATGAAACATTTATTAAAAGATAAATTTAAAAAACATACTATGCGGTTTCGATCATTTTTAAAAAGAGGATCATAAATTTTTTTATTTCAAAACAAAGACTGTAGTTTACAAATCCGCCTAGGAAACGCCTAGGTCCTACTCAGTAATGTTGCTTGTTATCAACACAGAAATATGGAGTGCAGAGAGCTCTACAAAAGGTATTTATAGAATCTTCACTAACTTTATCATGTTAACCAGTATGAATTGTCCTTGCATGTATCATAGAAGTTAACCAATATTAGAAGCCTTTTTAAACACAGAAAAGACAAAAGAGGTCAACTAGTTGTCAAGGCGCTAGGCGCAGCCTAGGCGCCAAGGGGCCAGGCGCGCGCCTAAGGTATGCTAGGCGCAGAAAATTAGGGAAAAATATCTTCTTGAAAAGTGAAGTTAAATGCAATAACAATACTAGAAAAAGGACTAAGAGAATTGTTGTATGTACTTATTTATGTAAAACTTACATATTGCATTAGGAATATCTAGCCTTGAGTTAATCTAGCCTTAATAGAAATTGAATTGGGAATAATTAGCCTTGAATTATTGTTAAAACTCTTAAAAATAGATGGACAACACATATTAAAGTAAGTTAAAACCTTGAAAAATAAAAGTCTCTGAGGTGTGCCTGACGCGCACGAGGGGCACAACAAAAGGCGCGCCTAGCGCACAAGGCGCCCGCCCGAGGTATGCTACCTTGCCTGAGGTATGGCGAGGCGTAGGACCCCGAGCCTTGCATGAGGTGCGCCTATCAACTAGCTTGTGAGGTGAACTCTATTTATGCGCGGCTACGCTGCATGTTGTCAATCTATATATGCATGTTTCATCCATTTCTCATTGTCAACCATTTTCAAGCTGAAGTTCTTATAATGCGTTAAGCTTTGGAATTATAATTGGCCACTTGATGTTACGTATAGCCTGAGTTTTGGTGCATCAGATGAGATCTGCGATACTTTATATTTTTAAAATATAATATTCACACCCGTTTTTGATCATGTTAAGCATTCCTTACTTTGACCAATATGTTGCATTAGTTCTCTATCTCTTGTATTTTCATGACCTCTACCATGCCTTTATAAATTGATGATTTTGGAGGAAGTTTTTAATCACTTGGAGGAGCATTCTGTGACAACAATTGTTGAGATAACGAAACTTCTCCTTCCATGGACCATCATACTTGCCTGCTTTCAAGTGTGGTTAGTGTGTGTGATGGTAGCTTCCGAACAGAAACATCAAAATACACAGAAGCATCCGAACAAGGGTCTTTGGTGGAGAAGTGTGTGTGATGGTAGCTTCATGCTTTCTGGAATATACCTCATAATCTATTACTCTGCTCTGTCACTAGACTCACTACACAGTGAAATTGTTTGTTTATATTTTGGCTTCGACCCTAATCAGCTTAAAATTAGATCCTTCATGGCATCTAGAAATTTGCAGATGATTGTCTACCAAGGAACAAGTGTATATGTGCTATTGTTTCCATTAGTATCAGTTTGTGTAGCGCCATGACCAATTTTGTAACTTATTGCTGTAGGACCTTAGTTACAGACTTATAGTAAATCGAACTCTTGAGTAAGCAAAATGGTGTGATTGTACGATGATTGCATAAAGACTAACGTTGATCCCAAAAGCTCTGTTGCACCCTACCAGACATTAGACCATAAGGGTGATGTATGGCAACATAGATTTGTCAAATGTGGACGGTGGATTGCAAGGGAAATTTTATGTTTTTGAGGTAAGTTACCTCTCCTGCACCAATATTTTTTCTAAAAAAAGTTCAAATTTAGAAATGTTTGAAGGCCAATTTATCTGGAGAGGGCACTTGAACTTGCCAGTTTCAGTTTTGATAATGCTCCTACTAGGCTCTGTTCTTTTGGACTGTATTGAACTGAATTGATCTGAAATGAACAAAATGGAGCATAATTGAAATGAAATGAATGGATTAATTATATATATTGATAATTCTGAACTATTATTAAAATAATAGAAAAAACCATTAATTCTCAAAACAATGAATCATATGGTAAACTTTAAAAACATGTCTTGTGGTTTGGCCCTTTTATAAAACGGTTATTGTGGAATTTTTTGTTTCAAAAGGGTGCTTGTGGTTTTAAAAGTTAGCAAAAATATGCTTTTTAAAATTTTGAAACCGTTGGAAGGCTTCCCCTACTAATTTGTAACAGTTTGACAGCTGCGACGGCAAAGGACCTGTCAGTTGGTTGTTTGAAAGATTCAAGAACTCAACCTTTACAAGATTACCAACCTCTGGAGGTATAAACCCTGTAAAACTGTTCATAGAAAAGTCTATAAAAGTGACACTGGAGCAGTTCCCTAAGCTAGGTGAAAACGAACCCAGTCAGGTTGTTCTCTCTCAAGATCAACCTCCATAGTGTTTGGCACTGTCCACTATTAGAAGGAATGCTGCCTTGGAGTTGATTGCCACCAAAGTTGAGAACCCTTAATCGCTTCCCCGAGCAGAGATTTGGGGGTATCTCGCCTGTGAAGTTGTTGTTAGTGAAATCCAGCTGCAATAAGCTGCTGTTGATCCCTAAACCTCGAGGTATATGACGAGAGAACAGATTTTCAAATAACGAAATGTTTTTCAGTTGCTTCAGCTCGGCAGTTTCCTGAGGCAATTCACCAGAAAGACTGTTGTTGTACACCGACAAGTACTGGAGGCTCGGAATCCTCCAAATGGTAAGTGGAATCTCACCATCCAAATGATTGGTAAACAATTCAAGATCTTGTAAGTTGGTCAGCTTTCCCAACTCGCTCGGAATCTCTCCTTCTAGCTGGTTTCTGTACAACAGCAAGCTTGTCAACGACCTGCAGTTGCCTAGTTCAGGAGGGATTCTCCCAGACAATCTATTTTCGGATAGATCGAGAAGAGAAAGTTGGTTCATCAGTCCAAGTGAAGAAGGCCCGTTAAGTTGCTATCAATAATGACTAGTTTTGTTAAGCTGCTACAATTACCCAAGTTGAATGACAGATCTAATTCACTCAAATTTCTGCAATTTCCCAAACCAAAAGGAATTCTACCCTGGAAATTGTTATCACTAAGAAACTAGTAAACGAGGGATTTGGGATTTGTGAGAGAATTTGACAAAAACCCTTCAAAAAGGTTATCATTTGCAATTTACTACAGTTGCCAATAGACTCAGGAATGGTACCAGATAATCTATTGTCATACGGCAACAGCTCTAAAAGTTGACTCAAATTACCAAAATTCTCAGGAATTGAACCACTAAAATTGTTATTATTGTAATAAACTTTTTTTAAACTGGAAATTCAGAACACAGATTCAGGTAGCTCACCAGAGAGGGAATTAGAATACAAACTCAAAAAGCTCAACATTTGAAGGAACTTGAAAGAATCAGGAATGTGACCAGTGAAGGCATTGGAAGACAAATGTAGGTACTCAAGAAGCCTGCAATTAGTGCCCAACAGAGAAGGAATCTCACCAGAGAGATTGTTGTTGCTCAAATTAAGAGTCTGCAAATGGGTTAGGTGTTAGAAATGAGTAAAGGGGTAGAATAGTCATATACATAAGGTGCATGTGCTTAGGTCTCTTAGTGGGTTATATAAGGAAGGGAAGTGAGAGTTGTAAGGGGGCTTTTGAGAATATTAGTTGTTTGGGGTTCTCAGCTTGTAGTTGGGAAAGGGGCATAGCCCTGGGGAGTAAAGGTTAATCTTTGTTCATTATTATCTTGCTTTAGTTCTTATTTAGTGTTTGTTCTTAGTCTCTTTTAGCATTGTAATTCCTCTTTGAATTATATCCTAGTTCTATTTCAGCTTTTCTATTGTTTCTGTATCCATTTTCTATCATTAGGTTTGAAATTTCTGATCCTAATTGTCCAGAAATTGCCAAACCAGAGGGTTGTAAACTGATAACATTTGCGGAAAATGAGGAGTTATCACATTGTACACCAAACCAAGAACAGGGAGTAGAATCAGAAGAATTCCAGCTTGAAGTAATGGAGGGAGGCACAAAATCCCATTGCTTTAAAAGGGACAAAAGAACAGACCCATCAGAATTCAAAGAAGAAACACCAAAGACATGAAAAGAAGCAACATAACAGCAACAAATGCTCCATCAAAATGCACACTTAGGAAGTCGGTTTGTTTCAGAATTTCAGGGTTTTATGAAAAAGAATGAGAAAGAAAGGAACTTTCTTTGTCTAATTATAATTTGATCGACGGGTGTTTATCATTGATTATAAATCAGAATTCAAACGTGAACTGTCGAAAGAATTTCCAATTCCTGGTTTCAGACAATACATTGGACGTTTTTTGGACATATTTGACAGCTGCGAGTGACGAATCAGCCTTCCGCTTGTCTCAATGCAGGAGTCAATACTCAGCTTTTTATTCTTTTTCTGAAATTAATTATTTAGGAGGTTAGTTTATATTATCAATAAGTACATTTGGAAAGAAAAGCAATTACTCAAGGTTCAATAATCCAACTTTTAGATATGGATAATCATGTAACAAAAGGCTGTTCACACATTGTTTTATTCTAGCCTGGTTTTCGATGATTTATAGATGTGGTCCAATTTTATGAATCTAAGTCTATTACAATATTGGTTAATTTATAGTTGCTTTATTAAATTTTTTCGTTTGTAGTGGTGTATAGATGCTTTTTGAAAGCACAACTATAAGATGAATTATGAAATTTATTACTTAAATGTCTTTTTAAATGGACCTATTGAAATGGCTTATTAAGTGATTGATATATTCACTTTTCGCCTACAATATTAGCCTATTTAGTGTCTGACTTATTTAATTTAAGTACATTAAGTGTCCATCTAATAATACAGAAAATGTGAAATACATATAACATCATTTGGAACATTAATATATTTTGTTGATCTTGCATAGATTTGTCGATCCTCAATATTTCGTTAAGTTGTCGTACTAAAATTCAATATGTCGGGTACCGAATAGACAAAAGTTAAATGCATCAGACATCAAATAAGCAATTTTAATAAGTTAGACACCAAAAGAACATTTGAGTTACAGAATAGGATCTAAAAAGGTATATAAGTCTGAAATTCAGACTAATCGACAAAATTAAGAATTTTATGACCTAAAAATTAACTAAAATTTTATTTATTTTCAGTTTCTATAAAAAATAGAAATTATAAATCAAAATTTTACTGAATTTATAACTTTAATATGTTTCATAAAAAATTAACCAATATAAAATATAGATCCAATTAATTACAACTTAGATTCCGGTAACTATAATCGCTCGACTAGTATCTAGTAATTTTCTAAACTCTGACAATAAATGAGTTGGGAATTATTCTATTTATATACTAATGTTTAGATATTAAAATTCAATTGTAATCTTCTAGTATCTTTTACCTAAGATTGGATTAATAAAGCTTAAGTTCAAATGTAACACAAGTGTTTTTATTTTATTTTTTGTCAATCTAGTTATAAATTGGAAGTAATCAACTAAATATAGAATAAAAGGCAATGTGAATATGTGAATGTTTTATTTGATGCGTTAGTTAGACTTGACCATGGACTAAGTAATGGACTTCCGTTGCCTTAAAATTATCAACGGTACATGAACTTTATTTTTATTAATATAATGGTGCATGAACTGTAAAATTTAACATAAACATACATAAACTTTAACCTTTACTAACATAATGGTCAATATTACCTTTAACCTTACAAATTACCTTTCACTTGTTAAAAAAAGTTAAAAATTAAATATTTAACTTTACTTATCCTCTACCATTTTAGCCCCTACATTCATTCAGATTTTATGGATTTGTAGAATGTATGATAATAAAGGGATTTCTATGCGGTATGACAATTTATAGTTTTTATCTATTTTGGAGAGTTATAATAATATCTCTAAATTAATTCTTATTATGGGTAAATTAATGAAAGATTAAGTATTCTGTATTTAATATGTAAATTTAACAACTCTCTTAATTTTTTTGGTGATATTATTGCATTTAACCTCAAATTTTAAGCAAATATTTTTTAGCCAATTATAGGCATATGAAAGCTACACAAAATGCATCTTTATTTTCATACTTGTGATTATTAATTTTCAATTACAATTTAGGTTTTACTGTAGTTTAGATTTTGTTATAATAATTTTTTGAACAGTTACAAAAATTATTAGGGTGACAATAAAAAATATTGTTACAAATAATTATATTGTGCTGCAATTTACAACAGTAAATTTAATTTGAAATTAAAAGTTTCAGTTACAAGTTATTCTTGTCACAAAACTTATATAAAATGTGACATTATATTATAAATATTAAAAAAATGGTGCATTCTATAGTTACTTTATTTTTTATAAAATATTCATTAATTTATACTTTTCTACCATAAGATGAGTTGTGATTATTTTAATCTAATAATAAAAGGTAAAGTAATAATTAAATAAAGTAACCATAAAATTAACCTGAAAAAATAATCTAACATGCAATAGAAATAAATTTTTAATCTTACACATGAAAAAGAACGAGCTGGATTTAATCCCGCTCAACTTTTTAGTTAAAAAAAACAGGCGGGATTTAATCCCGCTCAACTTTTCAGTGAAATGAACAGGCGGGATTTAATCCCGCTCAACGGACTTATCCTAAATTCTAAACTAAATAAATGCCTATATCTTCCCTTTCATTCCTTTTTTTAATTTTTGAACTTCAAGCACCAGCAATGGGGGGAGAAGGCCGAGGGGAGCATCCAGTTGGCCAGGTAATTCTTTTCTAATAAACTCCTAATTGTCAATTTCAGTAGAAATTGAAGAGAATTGCAGTAGAAAGTGAATCAGGAAACAATTTATGGTTATTTGCAGATTACACCGCTTCCTCCCTCTCTCACATTTTGCAAACAAGGGTATAATATCTTAGCCTTATATTTACATTCACCTTGGTTTGAAAATCATGTATGTCACTGCTCTCTAACACATGAGACCACCAGATCGACAAGAACGCTGAAGATATAAGGTATTTGCCCTTTCTATCTCTTTTCATATTTGGATTTTCTGCTATGTTTTTTTCTTCGATTCTTCCCTCTCTAGGATTTAGATTTTTGCGATTCTTCCATTTTCAGGTCTGATTCCCAGTTTTTTTGTTTAGTTCAGATTCAAAATCTAACATGTTTGTCACAAATTGGGTTGATCGGAGACTGTCTGGAAAAGAATTGCTTGGGGTAAGATTTTGCTTCTACTAATGTTTTGTATAGCTCAAATGCACATTACATCTGAAACTTTGGTTATTTCAAATTTTGTTATATGTAGATATATGTAGGAATGTGTGGTAAAACAGCTTTACCGATGATATTCCTTTATGCTGTACATGATTTTCTATTTGAGCATTTTATGTCTTTACATGTAATCAGATCCAAATCAAATGTTATTTGATATGCTCTTATTTATTTATGTTTGTGAATATATTGATTCCAATTTCATATTTAATATTCAGATGGCTGAGGAAATCAAACAATAGCAACACATAAATAAGGATTGCAGAGAGCTCTTCAAAAGGTATTTATAGAAACTTCACTAATTTTCTCATGTTAACCAGTATGAAATTGTCTGTTTCACTAATGCATGTTTCACATACATTAACAAATACTAGAAGCCTTTTTAAACTTAGAAAAGACAAACGAGGTCAACTAGCTTGTGAGATGAGCACTATTTATGTGCGGCTACACTGCATCCATTTCTCATCGTTCATCATTTTCAAGCTGAAGTTCTTAAATGCCTAATGCTAGTTTTGGAATTATAAATGGTCACTTGATGTCACTTATAGCTCTGAGTTTTGGTGCATGAGATGAGATATGCTACACTAAATATTTTTAAAATATAATAATAACACGCATTCCTGATCATGTTAATCATTGCTTACTTTGACCAATATGTTGCATAAGCTCCCTTGTATTTTCAAGATCTTTACCACGCTCTAATAAGTTGATGGGTTTTGAGGAAGTTTATAATCACTTGGAGGAGCATTTTGTGAAAACAATTGTTGAGATAATGAAACTTCTCCTTCCATCATACTTGACTGCTTTCAAGTGTGGTTGATGTGGAGCATTAACGTATAACCCTAACTCTTGCCGTTCCTTTTGAGTTTGGACCAATTACCACAGCGCAATTTTGTTGTGAGGGTTGTCATTAATTTTGTTCAATTTTGTGAAGGGAACATAACCAATTGATGTGACTAACTTTGGTTCAATTAAATAAACGGGTTTATTTACCTTGTTTTCTTGTTTTAACCGTTGTAGAGGTGGATATTATGATGCTTTAGATGCTTTTTCGATATCCTAGGTGCTATTTTGTTAACAATGCTTGGTATTGTGATTCTTAATTCCATCCTTTTTGTTGGGGGAGAAACAAAGCAATGTAGTTGACCTTATATAGTTGAGATTAGGGACTTTGGTGTTTTTGTCTGAATTTTTTGTTTTAATTATGTGATAAGATTAGATAATTGAAATCCTTAAGATTTTATCGTTTCTATTTTCTATATTTGATTTCGGTAGTTAGTATGCTTCGTGTTAATGATTCTGGCACATGCAAATCCCCCTAGTTACCATATTCTGGATAAGTTGAATACTGTAGACTATAAAAGAAAATTTATCTTGCACAATAAGTAAAAACATAAATAATGTTACTAATAGTTATATCTTAGTACCCTTATTTTGTATATAGATTTGAAAGTGAGAATTGAAGGGTATTCATTCTACTTTTTTTTAACAAATGTTTAAATGCATGCCATGTTGCCTTAGTTTCTTTTTGTGCAAAGGTTCATTAGTTCCTATATTTACATTTTTAGTAGATTGGAAATGGAGTTGGTTATTTATTTGGGCTATTTTCGTGAGAATAGGAACTTTCGTTCATAATCTTTGAGCTACCTCCACCACCATTGAGATTGTAGATATTGTTGTTATCTTAGTTGCTTTTCATAGGAAGGTGATTATAAAATGTCGGTATTATCTAATTTACATGAATAGTTTTTAAGATTGATAAAAATGATGGACATGATTTATAAAATTAATTATCTAATTTAAAGATTATATAAGAACATGTAAATAAAAACTATTCATGTAAATTTTCAAATACATCAACAAATTGTATCATTTTTCAGTTAATCTACTCTTAACTAGTTAAAACAAATCTAATTCAACTATAATCAATAGTATGAGACTAACCCATAGTTTATGATGAAATCTATGAATAAAACCTGATATTCCAATTATGATTGCCTAATGGTTAACACAGAAGATGATATTATGATTTTTATCATTTTATGATATTGGCATTAACAATTTTAAGACAGTTATGTTAATATTCCAAAGAGATTTTATAGGTTACATTGACGTTTGGAATACCTTGAAGAAATTGGATTTTTAAAGACTATTTTGAACAATATGTTGTTTAATGAAAAACAAATTGATTATAAAATTATTTTCTTCTATATTTAATTCTTATCATTTGTGATTGAAGTATTAGCCTAATGGTTAATACTGAAGCTTCGACTTATAAAAGTCTCAGGTTGGAAGCACAAGAGGGGTTAAAGATTTTTAAGTCAAATTGCCACGTGCCAGGATGTGTTTACTAGCCAAAAATATTGAAAATACAAATGCCTGATTACAAACCTGTACTTCCCCGCGCTCAAAAAATTTGCGCCTTGAAAAATTTCATTCAATTTGAATTTTTGATCCAATTATATATTCCCCCTTATCTGGCGCTCCAAAAAATCCCACTCAATTTAAAATTTCGATGCAATAATGTAGTCTCGCTCTTGCTCCAAAAACTTCTGTTCATTTTGAATTTTCAACCCAATTCGTCCTCTAAACTCGCCTTACCCAATTCATCCTCTCAAAGACTGAGTTCGATCAATTAACCACCGTTTCAGAACTAGTTGAATGTACACATCCAGCACTAGTTCCGTTGCTTAATCACTGGTTCAACACTGTCATTACCAGTTCCATCCCTTCATCGTTGGTTCAGTACGACAAATTCATGGATTCATCACTAGTTCCATCCCTGGATTCGTTTAGTTAATCTCAAGCCCATATTCTCATTATGAGTTCAGGTATTTTAGATATCTTTTCATCTGCAATTACTTTGAAATTATATGTATTGGGTTCATAATTGGAGCATTTTTTTTAATGATTTAGAAGCTTGTATTAGGGAATTGTGAGTTAGCTGATACATAATTGCCTTTAGTAGACTCTGTGCAATTGAAAATAGGTAAGTAAACAAAAAAATGATTAATGAAAATTTTACCATTTGAAAAAAAATCAGATTTATGTTATAGGTTTTAGCCGGCCATATATGTTCAAAATTTATCCAAGTCGTTGGGATGATATCGCTCTAAATTTGTCAGTGAGTTGGTTGTTTCAACATAGATAACTGCAGGTGCCTCCACTTAATAATGTCTATATTGGGAATAATGAGGTATATGTAATTGGTAATTAGTAAAGAAAAATTGTCCAATAAGTTAGTACTAGTTGTTTTGCAATATAGACTTTTCCAACTCAAAACTATGTAATATCTCCCTAATGTAAGACATGATATTGTCAAAAGTAGTAGTACCTCTGCCCTTTCATAGGCTCCCTTTTTTGTTCATGTAGCAAAGTTTATTTGTTTGTAGTAGTGAATTGTAAACTTTAAGCTTCAATTGAACTTCAGCAGGAGGGCGGAGAGAAGGAGACAACAGCTCCTATTCAAATTTTTTTTGCAGAAATGGTTATATTTAATTTCCTAAATTGTATAAGATTCCAGATTTATTTGGCTTATAAGGAATATCGGATCCCAACTCAGTAGGACTAACAAGAATTACCTAATTATAAAGTAGAGGCCAGGGATTACTGATCAGTTCATGTTTTTTTATTTGTAGTTATCATTATTCTAGAATGCATTAATGAAGAAGGGAGATAGTGTCAGAATGAGTTTAACACTAAAGATGGTGAGGACAATGACCAACGATGAGAAATATAATTGAATCAACACTTGAAAAGGAGGAATTGTAATTGAAAACAATGGTTTTTAAAATTAAAGGCTTCAATTGTTATTGTGTTCCTTTACTGTTTCTCGTCTTAAAGAATAGACCAATTCTCTTTGTTTTTTTGAAAATGCCCTAATGGATCCTTCTTACTAACTCCTATGCTGCTGTCAACTGTTAGATCTGTTCTTGTGGAAGCTTCCCTACACGATCTTTTCTGGGGCGATGGTCGACAAAGCAAAGACTTAAATTATAAGTGTAGATTGCTTATGCAGTTGAGACCAGAGTTTCTTGGTGAGTCTTCTACATCTACTTAATACATATGCCTTGCTCTATAGTATGCTCTATTTAAGAAGTAGTGAATTGAATAGTTGTGAGTTGGATTCCCGTTATAATAATTATATTGAAGCTGGTTTTACTGATTTTGGAGTAAACGAAGATAGTCTTTTTATACAACTATAAAATTACCACACAGATCCTCAAGTACATATCTCTTGTGATGCTTTTGATTAATCATTAATGAATCAATTTATAGTTTGTCTCCAGATAAAAGAGTAGTTAGATTATTTTAATTCTTTTTGAGAAAATAGTGAAAGCTTCAATGCATTTTAATCTGCGTTTGTAGGCTGTAAATTTGAAGGTTGTTTTAAATGTTTAATAAGAACTTTTATTCAAAAAAACACAGAGGAAAGTAGACAGAAGAAAATATTGTCAAATCTTTGAATGTGTTGTGTGTCTAGTTGAACTGCATTTTCTAATGAGTTGTTTGTATCGGTCAGATAAGAGAATGGTCCGATGGGTCTAAGTGATGTTAAACTCATTAGTGGTGGCAAGCTACTACAAAACAATAAGGCACTTGCTGAGTCTAGACTTCTTGTCAGCGAGATTCCTGGAGGAGTAATTACTATGCATGTCTTTGTTCGTCCTCCTTTAACCGACAAAAATACTGGTAATTACTTGGCAATTCGCATTACTATGATAACCTTTTATAATTTGTAACTTGCTCGATATGATTCCATTTCATGCGAAAGATTTACATGTTAGCAAAGAATCTTCCTTAGGATTGAGTTATGAGCATGATTGGGCATGCATATTTTACAATTGAGTAAAGTGCATAATTACTTTGTTAGTATCATTAATTGCTTATAATATAATTGCCCATATTCACCATGTTAAGGCTTTGGGCGCACCCAAGTCGACATGGGTCTTGTAGCCTAGGCGTGAGGTGAAGGCAAAGGCGCATAAAAGGCGCACGCTAGACACATGAACTTAGAAAAGTATAAAATAAAAAGTTTTTCACTTCACTTGAAGGAAATTCAAGAATTCATAGTTTATAACCATAAAACTTATTCCTATCAATCCAAAATATAATTAAAAGAAATTCAACAGTTCAAAGTTTACTCATAAAACTAATTTCTATCAATCTAAAATATAAATGATCAATCATAAGAATCATAAAGTTCAACAAGACAGTAAATGTAAATGAAAAGATTTAGATAGTAGCTTTAAATTTAATAATGAGTAAAGAGTAATCTGTAGACTGATAGAACTATAATAGAAGTATATTACCAGATCAGAATAGCCTCAAATTTAGAAAAAAACTAAAGAGCAATCTTATCGAATTATAGAAGTATATTACCATATTAGAATAGCTTTAAATTTAGAAGTAAAGAACTAAAGAGTAATTTGATAGAACTATAGAAATATAGTACCAGATCAGAATAGCTTCAAATTTAGAAGTAAAAAACTAAAGAGCAATATGATAGAATTATAGAAGTATATTACCATATCTGAGTAGCTTCAAACTTAGAAGTATAGAACTAAAGTGTAATTTGATAGAACTATAGAAGTATATTGCCACATTATAATAAAATTTTAAAAAAGACAAATGCAAACCATAATACTAAATAGGATCTCTAGACTTAACATGATAGAAGTAAACTGATAGAAGCAAACTTAGAAGTAAAGAAGTAATATATAGACTTAACATGATAGAATAGAAGCAAATTGATAGTCAAATCAATTTTTCGAAATTGATAGAAGTAAAAAAGTAAACTGATAGAAGTAAACATAACATGATGGAATTAAACTAATAGAAGTAAACTTAGCATGAAAAAATATTTTCACTGTGAAAGCAGAGCATTCCTTAATAAAAACTTATTGGTGAACGTGAATGAGCTGTAGAAGAGAGAAAGTGGTAGCTGAAAAAGCTTCCGGTGATTGGCGAAACTTGAGAGATAGAGAAATTTGGGGAAAGAGAAGAAATCTCAATTTAGTTCATAAAATCAGCTTGATTATAACCCTAAACTTGGTGACTAATATAGCTGCTACTCTTAATCTCTCTTAATGAAAATAATGCAACGTTTACATATAAAGGACAAAACAACCAAACGATAGATAGTGCAAATAAAATGCAGCAAAGACAAACATGTAAATGACAATAACAAAGTACAAAATGTAGAGCTCACTTTTCCACTTGATGTTCCACCTCTCTTGAGACCTTGCCTCAAGGTCAAGAGTAGAAAGCCTTTACTATTAACCATACATGTAAAAAAGCTTCCTGTACAATTTCTCATGCCGTTGAAGCATCACCATAGTTGTAGCATATGGGTGCTTGTGCACCCGTTTCTTCAATTGAATCAGTTGCTTAATATATACCTAATCTCTGATTGCAAATTCTCTATTAATTATGAACTTATCTACCTTCTCAAAAACTTTAGCTGCAATAGGTATAGTGGCACTGATAGAGTTGCTAGTCATATTGGAAAGTACCTTAAGGTTGTACTTGACAATTATTTGGCATAGACCCTTTAGAATTCCTATTCCAACACCAATGCCTCTGCTTACAAGTCCAACACTTATTATTGCAGCATTTGTAGTTGTTCTGTCAGTAAAAATAATACCTCCAAGCTTCAATAGTTTTTCCCTTGCAAAGAGTACAATGCAGAGCATTGACTTATAGAATAGGTAATAACCTATCAATTCACTTTTTGACCTCGAGGTTGCATTTGGATGGACCTATCAAGCTCCTCAGCTATTCCTTGGATCGCACCCATTTCTCCAGTATTGTGTTTACTTCCTTCAATTTAAGTATAATTACATGTTAGCCCATTCTCTTTAACAATGGAAGTCACAACAACAACCACCGACTCTATAGCTTCTGCTTCAACCACTATTGAAAGTGCATTCACCATTCAATACACAATCTACACAATCTGCAGAACTGTGCCTAACACAATACAATACATGATGAATATAATTGCTAACAAGAATGAGTTCATCACCATCAATGTGATTGGAGAATCTAACTTGAATTTGAGCCTTGGCATTGTATGAAATCATAAACAAGTACCAAGTGCAAGCGAATGAAGCGACACAATACTCATGATTGATGACCACTGCATTCAAGCTCCAATTAATATCCCCTTTAGGGTCACGTATTCCAGCATTTCTCAAACTCAAGCTTGTGATTCCAATTATGGGATGATCATGAATCTTAAGGTCATATGAATTTAGGCTTCCTGGAAGATTATTTGTGCCCTTAACTAAAGTGAGACACTCTCTAAATATTCTAGTAGCGAGAGCAATCTTTGGAAAGGTTTCTACAATTTCACCTCCAACCTTATTCCTAAGTGTGTATACAAATATCTCCATCCAATGTAACAAATGCAAGCCTTCATCTCCTATGTTATTATTTCAAGTATTCATCAAATGCCAAGAATCCGCATTACTTTCATCCACCTGACCAAAAACTCTTCTAGCCTCAAACATATTTCCACATTTCACATACACCTCAGACAAATGGCACAAATATTTAGCATTAATTGTTAATCCTCTATCCCCTAACTTAATAGTTTCTGTAATCATTCCAATTTCATAATGTATCTAATGTAAATTAGGTGTCCAACAACATTTAGCCATTGATAACATGTCTTTCCTTCATCAGATGTCAAACCTTGAATTATTCACTACTAGTACTATCTCCTATAGTTATATTTCTACCTTATACAATAAATTCCTTGATAGCACGATGAGATTGGCGTAACTTTGTTGAGTGGTGTCCCTCCTTATTATGGGACCTATTGAATTAATTAATAAAAAAAGAGAAAAGGAAAAGTAATTCAAATAAAGAGGCTAGAGACATATCGATAGAGGAGTTTTTTAAAAAGTGCACAGTAAAATTACTGTGCATAATTCGGCCATACGCATTTTGAATCTCCTATAAATAGAGAAGGTTTTGCTCATTTTAAGAGCGGAGCAAAAATCAAGAAACACAGATTGAAAATGTAATCTGTGCAGAGAGTCTTAGGAAAAGGGTTCCTAAGAGTTGGGTAAGAGAGAAAATAGTGAGGTTTTGGGAAACACTTGTGTGCCACTATTTTATGATCTCTTTGTGCATCTACTATTATTTTATAGTGGAGAATTATTCAAAGTTTGTCTCGTGGTTTTTCCCTAATTTATTTGGGATTTCCATGTAAAAATCTGCTTGTCTTTTATTCTACTGCTATTATTTTTCTCGCAATTTGTTATTAGGCCTAACAAGTTGTACTAGAGCCAAAGGTCATTTTATTAGTAGAATCCGTGGATATATTTTTCAAACATAAATATACCACGACGACGAGAAAATTACGGCGAATCCGATGGCGCAATTCGTTCGAAAAACTGTTGCAGAAACACAATTTAAGTGAATAGTAAAATAATAACTTAAATAATACTATTCATATTTAGTCCATTTTATGAATAGTGTTCATATAGTTATTATTGAAGTATACGATATATTGTTACTATTCCTATATATAAGTACTGTTTTGGGTATACGGTACTATTCACATATACAGTCACTATTCTCGTGATATAGCAAAATTTGTAAATAGTAAAATTTTGCCATTTTTGTAGTTTTGACTTGGCGAATGATGGTGTAATGATCAAATTGACGGATAAGAATTATTCAATGTGGAAATTCAGAATGGAGGACTACCTCAATTGCAAAGATTTGTACGATCCAATTGAGGGCGATGACGTAAAGCCGAAGGATATGAAAGAACAATAGTGGATAAAGTTGAGGAAGCAGACATTGGGTACAATACTTTAATAGATAGATGCTAGCCTGTACAACCACGTGAGGAATGAAACAGATCCCAAAGTTCTCTGGAATAGGTTAGAGGATATGTACCAGGCTAAAAATTCTCAAAGAAAAGTGTTCATGATTTGCAAAGTCATGAACTTGAAACTGACAGAGGGATGATCAATCACACAACACCTGAACTACTTTGAAGTATTCATAAGTGAGTTAGCAGTCATCGATATGTCCTTGGATGATGAGATGCAAGCATGTCTTTTGATGGGAACTCTACTAGATAGCTGGGACACTCTTGTAGTATCATTGAGCAACTCAGCTCCAAATGGTGTGATAATAATGTATATGGTAAAGAATAGTCTACTTAATGAAGAGCTACGTAGAAGGGACATTGCTAGTATCAGTTCAGAAGCCCTTATCATAGAGAATGGGGGCCGAAGTAAGAGTAAAGGTCGTGGGAATGGAAAGTCCAGATTTAGATCCAAGTCTCGAGAGAAGAGGTCATGCTACTATTGAGGAAAGCAGGGTTTTCTCAAAAGAAAATGTCTTTTCTTTAAACAAGAGAACGCAAATTGAAGTCATGATGATGACAAAAATACATCTGCTACAGTCACAATAGAAGATGGAGAGGTGGCTTTAGTATCTCATGATGCAGATTGTTGTCATGTTGGAGATGCAGATACCGAGTGTGTAACACCCCCTTTATAGGGAGTGCTACAGTAACTATAATCACCCAATAAACAACTCTACTCCACTATATAAAGTTCAATACTTATAAATTTAATACGTACAAACACAAATATAATGTTTCCAACTCCAAATTATTTTCCAAATATTTCTCAATGCCACTTTACATTTCTCACATTATCTAGTATATGCTATTATTCTACAAACTATAATATTACATTAAAATACAAATTCACCTCAAGTTTTTCCTTATATGCTCCTCAAGCTGATCCACTTATTTCACTTTGGTCCAAGCTATTTACAAATCTTAACCTATGTGTAGAAAAAGATTTACACGCTAAGCAATTTGCTAAGCAATTTGCTTAGTGGTGTACATAAAAGAAATACAACAACTTTGAACATCTTTAACACTTTAAAATAGAAATAAAGTTTGTCCATAAGGGGGAGAAACAAATTAAACAACTTTATAAAATTAAAACACAAAACTTATATTATAAACCTTTCAAAGTACAATCGAATTTATATCCAATTTTTCCAAACACATTAACCATATATTGCCCAAAGTAGATAAGTCATGAATAACGATAATATGGATACGGGTGTGGACAAGCCCAAAGCCGAAGCTTCAATATCAATGTATCGGTCAACCCCGAAGTCGAAGCTTCAAAATCAATATATCGATTAAGCCTAATGCCGAAGCTTCAATATCAATATATTTTTATCAGAATACCGGCCGAAGCCCGATGCCAAAGCTTTAATTATTTGTACAGTATTGTATCCCCGTTATTGGTGCCAATCTACCTTGACCCCGTATTCTACTCGTTTAATAAAGGCAATAAATCAAAGTAACATCTAAAAAATTCCAGTATAAACCATCAAACATAATTCAACATAACTTCAGTAATTAAGAAATTCAAATCTTAAATTTTAAAGCATCAAACTTCAATTAAAACACAATAAAATCAACATTCATATTTTCCCAAAATTTCTAGATTTTGTGACCTGACTTCCCCTGCATTTTTCACTACTAAAACGTCATCCAATCGAAGAAATTTCTTCTAAACATAATTAGCCACATGTCTCCGCTTTCCAAATCCACTAGAATAACAGAAATCCAAATTGTATAACCAAAGTTATGATCAAAATACTAAACAGTGTACAAAGCTGAGATTTTTTGAAAACAGATTTTATGTCTCAACTTCAACGAAAATTTCACATCGAAAACGAACAAAATTCAATAAGGTTTCTTTTGAACATATATTCCTTAGTTTCTGTAGATATCAATAGAATCAAGAATCATTCAAATCGGATTTATATAGTAAGAGAAAACATCAAAACAAAATAGGGATACAAATCTGGAAATTTTCAGAAAAACTGAGAAATCGAAATTAGAGACACAAACCTTTTTCCTACCTCTTTCCAGTTCTCTTCCACCTTTTGCCCTTGTCCTTTAATAGTATTAGCTTCCTCTATAATAGCCATGCAATAATTCTATTAAGATATTGTATAAATAAACTTCCTAATACCATAAATATGCTTAATCTACCATGAATTCTACTAATTAAGCTTTAATTTCATCAAAAATCACTCACCTCAAATTTGGGTTACTATTCGTCCAGACCTTAAAAACTGAAATCCTCTTCTTCTAGTGTTGATTCACTAAAATTGATGATGATAGAGGGCTTAAAAATCAATTTCTAACAAGAATTTGAAGTTGAATCGAAGAAATTGAAAGTTTTTAGATTAGGTAAAATTTTGATAAGGGAGAGAGGAATGAGTAGGAGAAGAAGATGATGGAGAAGAAGAGAAGAAGCATGATATGATATGTATTTTGATTTTTTTCACAATTTCCAATAATGCCCTTGAACAAATAATTAAATACCTAATTCATCCCTCTAACTTTATTAACTCTTATTTCTTATCTAATGATATAAACGGAAAATGCTAAAATATGGAAATTTGTAATATCACTATTATTTTGTACTTTTATACCTCAATAAAATTTATTTCAACAATTTTGGGTCGTTACAATTCTCCCCCTCTTATGAATTTTTGTGCTCGAAAATTACCTGGAAACAGTTGCGGATATTGAGTTTTCATTATATCCTCCGGTTCCCAAGTTGCTTCTTCAACCTTATGATTCCTCCAAAGTACTTTTACCAAAGGAATAGACTTCTTTCTCAATAGTGTAACTTCTCTCGCCAGGATTTGTACTAGTTCCTCTTCATACGTCAGGTTGGGTTCAATTTCAACGACATAAGGAGATAAGATATGTGATGGATATGATCTGTATCTCCTTTACATTGACACATTGAACATATTATGAATTTTGTCGAGTGTCGGGGGTAGTGCCAACCAATAAGCTACCGGTCCAACCTTCTTTATAACCTTATATGGGCTAATGAATCTCGGACTGAGCTTGCCTTTCTTGCCAAATCGCAGGACTTTCTTCCAAGGTGATACTTTGAGAAATACTTTATCCCCCACTTCATAAGTAATGTCTTTTCTTTTTAGATCAGGATCTAATTTTTGTCTATTCGATGCTGCCTTTAGTCTCTCTTGAATAAGTTTTACCTTTTCCTTTGTCTCCTTAATCAAATCCACTCCCACAATCTTGTTTTCCCTAAGCTCGGTCCAATGTAATGTAGTTTGACATTTTCTTCCATATAATGCTTCATATGGCGCCATTTGTATGCTTGACTGATAGCTGTTATTATAGGAAAACTATATGAGGGATAAATACTCGTCCCAACTCCCCTCAAATTCAATGATACAACTTCTCATCATGTCTTCCAACACTTGAATTACTCTTTCAGATTGACCATCTGTATGAGGATGAAATGAAGTACTGAAATGAAGTTTACTACCTAAGGCTTCTTGCAACTTCTTCCAAAATCTCAAAGTAAATCTTGGATCTCGGTCAGAAATGATTGAAATAGGCACTCTGTATAGCTGCACTATCTCATCTACATATAACTGAGCCAACCTATCAAGTGAATAATCCATCCTAACTGGAAGGAAGTGGGAAGACTTTGTCAATCTATCTACAACAACCCACACTGCATCATGTTTCTTCTGTGTAAGTGGTAAAGATGTCATGAAGTCCATTATGATTCTTTCCCATTTCCGTTCTAGAATTATTATTGGTTGCAACAATTTAGAAGGAACTTGAAGTTCGGCTTTCACCTGTTGACAAGTTAGACATTGAGCAACATAGTTAGTAATGTCTTTCTGCATCTCATTCCACCAATAATGGCTCTTCAAATTTTGGTACATCTTGTTTGCTCCTGGATGCATCATATAAGGACTACTATGCACCTCATGTAAGATATTCTTCTTTAATTCTTTATTGTTTGGCACACATAGTCTATCTTTAAAATATAGACGCCCATCTTCTCGAACCATATAGTTGTCTATGATACCCATTTGTGTCCTTGCTCGAATGACCTTGAAGTCATCGTCTTAATTTTATGCTTGCTTAACCTGTTGTAGTAGTACAGGTTGAATCTTCAATTCTGTAATTAAGGCTCCACCACTGGTAAGAGCTAACCCTATATTCATAGCCTTTAGTGCCATCATTGTCTTTCTACTGAGAGCATCTGCCACTACATTAGCCTTTGCTGGATGGTAATTAATAAGACAATCGTAATTTTTAATGAATTCCATCCACCTTCTCTGCCTTAAATTTAACTCCATTTGTGTTGGTAAATATTTTAAGCTTTTGTGATCTATATAAATATAACATTTTTCTCTATAAAGATAGTGTCACCAAATTTTGAAGGCAAAGATTATTGCAGCCATTTCCAAATCATGAGTAGGATAATTCCTTTCATGATTCTTCAATTGCCTGGAAGTATAGGCAATCAGTTTCCCTTCTTGCATCAAATCACACCCAAGACCACTATATAAAGCATCACTATAGATTACAAAGTCTTTTCCAGGCTCTGGTTGGGTAAGGATGGGTGCTTTTGTCAACATTGCCTTCAACTTCTCAAAACTTTCTTGGCACTTGTCATTCCACTCAAATTTTGATTTCTTTTGAAGTAGTTTCATCAGCGGGGTAGCAATGATTGAAAATCCCTTCACAAATCTTCTATCATACCCTACTAAGCCAAGGAAATTTCTAACTTCCGTAGGTTTCTTTGGTGGTTTCCATTTTATAACTGCTTCTATCTTTTTAGGATTCACTTGAATTCCTTCTACAGAAACAACATGGCCTAAGAAAGAAACTTTTTCAAGCCAAAACTCACATTTGTTAAGTTTGGCTTATAATTTATTTTCCCTCAAAGTTTGGAAGACTATCCGCAAATGTTGATCATGCTCTTCCCGTGACTTAGAATACATTAAAATGTCATCAATGAAATCCACTATAAACCTGTCTAAATATAAGTAAAAGACACGGTTTATAAGGTCCGTAAATGTTGTTGGTGCATTAGTTAGACCAAATGGCATCAGTAAAAATTCATAGTGCCCATATCTAGTTTAGAAAGCCGTCTTTGCAATATCATCATCTTTCACTCTCATCTAATAGTAACCCGATCTCAAATCAATCTTGGAGAAGTATTTAGCACCCTTGAATTGATCAAATGAGTCTTCAATCCTTTGCAATGTATACTTGTTCTTCACTGTCAATTTATTCAACTCTCGGTAATTGTTACATAATCAGAGTAACCCATCTTTGTTCTGAACAAACAACACTGGTGTGCCCCACGGGGATATACTAGGGTGTATGAATCCTTTGTCTAATAATTCTTGCAACTGGATCTTCAACTCATTCAGTTCAACAGGCACCATTCTGTATGGTGCTTTGGATACTGGTGCGGTACTTAGGGGAGAGCAAGAAACCTAAAGAACCGAACCTAACATAAGAATCGAATTGAACCGAACCTAACCAGACCAGACCTAACTTATTAGGTTCGGTACTTGGTTCTAATATATTACTTATTTGGTATTCGGTTCGGTTCTCGGTTCTAAGGAAAAAAATCAAAAAAACCAAGAACCGAACCTAATTAGGATAATATATAAATATGTGAAAAAAATGTAGAGAATTTCATACTAGAAGCCTAACTAATAGTGAACATTAGAATTTTTTATTTATATTTTTTCAAGTATTAATATTATAAGTATTATATGAAAAAAAACCATAGAGAATTCCATATTAAAATTCAACAAATGGCGAACATTAGAATATTATTATTAATTTTGATTGATTTTTATTATTTCTTATATTTTATAAGATACAAATAGATTCATTAATTGAATCTTGATTGAATTAGTTTTTTTATTATATTTTATTATCAATATATTAATTTTAAGTTTAACTGTTTATCAAATTTCATAATAAGTGATTCAAATAATAATTACCTTTTTAGCATGAAAAGAAAATTTTGGTTCTATACTAAACCAAACCGAACGAAACCTAAATATTTAGGTTCGGTCCAGACCGAACCGATTTTAATTAGGTTCGGTATTAGGTTCCTAATTTGTTGTTATTTGGTTTCTAGTTTATTTGGTTCAGTTCGGTTCTGGGACCGAACCGACCAATGCTCTCCCCTAGTGGTTCCCGACAACACATCAATTGTGAATTCTACCTCTCTTTTGGTGGCAACCGAGGTAGTTCTTCTGGAAATACATCCGAAAAAGCACATACTGTAGGAATATTCTGCAATTCTAACTCACCTTCGATTCTAGAGCGAGGATTTGGTAGGCCTGACATCCCTTCCTAACCAGCCTTTTAGTCTTCATAAAAGAAATTATGTTACAGAGATAATCTGATTTTTGCCCCACGATAACTATTTCTTCTCCATCAGAAACTTGAAGTGACATTCTTTTGTTTTTGCAATCCACCAGGGTTCGATGTTCCGATAACCAATCCATTTCCAAGATAGCATCGTAATCTCGGAAAGGTAACTCAATTAAATTTGCAAGGAAAAAATTGATGTTGAATCATAATAGGGCAATTCATATACACTTTGTTTACTATCACACTATGTCCTAGAGGATTAGTCACTTCAATATTTTCTCCTATTTCTTCTACATGTAACCCTTTCTCTTGTGCTAAAGTAGTACATATATATGAATGAGATAAACTATGATCTATTAAAGCATAAACATCATGATTAAAGAATGAAAATTTACCAACAATAACTTCAATAGATTCCCAAGTCTCAGGCCCTCGGATTGCATAACTTCTCGCCATTCCTCCCGATCTACCACTCTGCGGTGTTTGTTGAGCTACATCATGCCCACTTGCCCCACTAACATTTCCTCTTCCCCTTCCTCTTCCACCTTGCATTGTATGAGTATGAACTACTGCAGGTGTAGATATACTTATCTATTTTTGAGGACAATTTATAATCAAATGTTCCCTCGAGCCACATTAAAAGCAGACTCTACCTTTTCCCCAACATTCCCCTGTATATATCCTTCCACAATTAAAACAATGTCGAATATTTCCTCTACCTCTGCCTGAAGTTACACTAGCCGCTGACTCGTACTTGTGGTTTGTTTAGATGAAAACCCTCTGAAATGAGAGTACATTTGTTCTAATGGTCCCTTCTGTTTCTTACTTAGAGATTTTGAACTAGTTGGACCCTACGACCCCTTTGGAAATCTAGATCTTTTAGCCATTCTTTGTTGCCTATCTGAATTGATCTTCTCAATGCCTGTAGTAGCATCAACTAAGTCATTGAACACCCTAATCTTTTGTGCAAGTAAATGCACTCTAATTTCATCATTCAGCCCATCCTCGTATCTCTTACATCGATTCACTTCACTGTCAATGATATCATGAGCATATCTCTCTAGTTTGAGGAATGGAATTTCATATTCTGATACTATCATTCGTCTCTGTCTCAAGGACAAGAAAAATTTCTTCTACTCATCTTTGAATCATTCGCTAACGTACTTCTTATCAAATTGTTCCAAGAAAAGTGTCCAAGTGATTTCTTGGGGGAGTCTCTCTCTCATAATATTATCCCATCACCTCCTTGCTTGTTCCTTGAGTAAACCTTGCACACAGTGTAATCTCTATTCATCGGTAAAATGAAGCCTAGTCATACACCATTTACTATGATTAAGCCATTCTTCTGCAAATGTAGGATTCACTGTATCCCCTTTGAAGTCATCAGCCGAAAGCTTCTTGATTCTTGTAAGAGGAGTTCTCTCCTCTCTTCTTTCAACGTGAGGTACTACAGGAACTTGAGGAATTGGTATGTTTCGTAATAGTTGTGTGTTTATTTCAGTAGTCATATGTTGAAGTAAAGCAGCTTGTTCTAGAGTAGGTTGTACGGGAAAGCTATGAACTGGTGGAGGCACACGTCTTTGTTCATCCCCTTATCTAATACGGACTGTACTCTCAACATCCTCTTCCTCATTCTGGTTGTGACTACAATTAGCCATTATTTAATCCTGAAAATTGGATCAAAGTGGATCAAACAACTAATATAACATATTTATATCATAAACGGAATGTACATACTAGTCTTAGAATTTTCTAAACCTTGTTCTGATACCAACAAATATAACACCCCCTTTATAGGGAGTGCTACAATAATTATAATCACTCAATAAACAACTCTACTCCGCTATATAAAGTTCAATACTTATAGATTTAATGTGTACAACTACAAATATAATGTTTTCAACTCTAAAATATTCTCCAAATATTTCTCAATGCCACTTTACATTTCTCATACTGTCTAGTACATGCCATTATTCTACAAACCATAATATTATTTTAAAATACAATCCCACCTTGAGTCTTTCCTCGTATGCTCTTTAAGTTGATCCACTTATTCCACTTTGATCCAACCCATCTACAAATCTTCACTTACGTGTAGAAAAAATAACTACACGCTAAGCAATTTGCTTAGTGGTGTATATAATAGAAATACAACAACTTTGAACATTTTTAACACTTTAAAATAGAAACAAAGTATGTTCATAAGTCAAAAACTAACATTATAAAACCAAAATGCAAAACTAATATTATAAACTTTTCAAAGTACAATGAAATTTATATCCAATTTTTCCAAACACATTAACCATATATTGCCCAAAGCAAACAAGTCATGAATAACGGTAATATGGATACGGGAGTGGATAAGCCCGAAGCCAAAGCTTCAATATTAATGTATCGGTCAAGCCCGAAGCCGAAGCTTCAAAATCAATATATCGGTCAAGCCCGGAGCCGAATCTTCAAAATCAATATATCAGTCAAGCCCGAAGTTGAAGCTTCAATATCAATATATTTTTATCATATCGGCCGAAGCCCGAAGCCAAAGTTTCAATTGTTTGTATAGTATGTACCCCTCTTTATTGGCATTAATATACCCTGACTCGTATTCTAGTCATTTAATAAGGGCAATAAATCAAAGTAACAACTAAAAAATTCTTGTATAAACTATCAAACATAATTCAACATAACTTCAGTAATTAAGAAATTCAAATCCTAAATTTTAAAACATCAAACTTCAATTAACACACAATAAAATTGACATTCATATTTTCCCGAAATTTCTAGATTTCGTGACCCGAATTCCCTTGCATTTTTTACTATTAAAACATCATCCAATCGAAGAAGTTTCTTCTGAACATAATTAGCCACATGTCTCAGCTTTCTAAATCCACTAGAATAACAGAAATCCAAATTGTATAACCAAATTTATGATCAAAATAATAAACAGAGTACAAAGCTGAGATTTCTTGAAAACAGATTTCATGACTCAACTTCAAATAAAAATTTCACATTGAAAACCAACAAAATTCAACAAAGTTTCTTTTGAACATATATTCATTAGTTTCTGTAGATATCAATAGAATCAAGAATCATTCAAATCGGATTTATATAACAAGAGAAAACATCAAAACAAAATAGGGATTCAAATCTGGAAATTTTCAGAAAAACCGAGAAATCGAAATTAGAGACACAAACCTTTTTGTAAGCTCTTTCTAGTTCTCTTCCATCTCTTGCCCTTGTCCTTTAATAGTATTAGCTTCCTCTATAATAGCCATGCAATACTTCTATTAAGAAATTGTATAAATAAACTTCCTAATACCATAAATATGCTTAATCTACCATGAATTCTACTAATTAAGCTTTAATTTCATCAAAAATCACTCACCTCAAATTTGGGTTACTATTCGTCCAAACCTTAAAAGGAACTTGATGTTCGGCTTTCACCTATTGACAAGTTAGACATTAAACAACATAATTAGTAATGTCTTTCTTATCCCATTCCACCAATAATGGCTCTTCAAATTTTGGTACATCTTGTTTGCTCCTGGATGCATCATATAAGGACTACTATGCGCCTCATGTAAGATATTCTTCTTTAATTCTTTATTGTTTGGCACACATAGTCTATCTTTAAAATATAGACGCCCATCTTCTCGAACCATATAGTTGTCTATGATACCCATTTGTGTCCTTGCTCGAATGACCTTGAAGTCATCGTCTTAATTTTATGCTTGCTTAACCTGTTGTAGTAGTACAGGTTGAATCTTCAATTCTGTAATTAAGGCTCCACCACTGGTAAGAGCTAACCCTATATTCATAGCCTTTAGTGCCATCATTGTCTTTCTACTGAGAGCATCTGCCACTACATTAGCCTTTGCTGGATGGTAATTAATAAGACAATCGTAATTTTTAATGAATTCCATCCACCTTCTCTGCCTTAAATTTAACTCCATTTGTGTTGGTAAATATTTTAAGCTTTTGTGATCTATATAAATATAACATTTTTCTCTATAAAGATAGTGTCACCAAATTTTGAAGGCAAAGATTATTGCTGCCATTTCTAAATCATGAGTAGGATAATTCCTTTCGTGATTCTTCAATTGGCTGGAAGCATAGGCAATCACTTTCCCTTCTTGCATCAAAACATCCCCAAGACCACTATGCGAAGCATCACTATAGATTACAAAGTCTTTTCCAGGCTTTGGTTGGGTAAGGATGGGTGCTTTTGTCAACATCGCCCTTAACTTCTTAAAACTTTCTTGGCACTTATCATTCCACTTAAATTTTGCATTCTTTTGAGGTAGTTTTGTCAACGGGGCACCAATGACTGAAAATCCCTTCACAAATCTTTTATAATACCTTGCTAAGCCAAGGAAACTATTGACTTCTATAGGGTTCTTTGGTGGTTTCCATTGTACAACTGCTTCTATCTTTTTGGGATCCAATTTAATTCCTTCTACTGAAACAACATAGCCTAAGAATGAAACTTCTTCAAGGCAAAACTCATATTTGCTAAGTTTGGCGTATAATTTATTTTCCCTCAAAGTTTCGAAGAGTATCCGTAAATGTTGATCATGCTCTTCCCGTGACTTAGAATACACGAAAATGTCATAATGAAAACCACTAAAAAACTGTCTAAATATAAGTAAAAAACATGGTTCACAAGGTCCGTAAATGTTACTGGTGCATTAGTTAAACCAAATGGCATCACCAAAAATTCATAGTGCCTATATCTAGTTTGAAAAGCCGTCTGTGCAATATCATCATCTTTCACTCTCATATGATAGTAACCCAATCTCAAATCAATTTTGGGGAATTATTTGGCACCCTTGAGTTGATCAAATAGGTCTTCAATCCTTGGCAATGGATACTTGTTCTTCACTGCAATTTATTCAAATCCCGGTAATTAATACATAATCAAAGCGACCCATCTTTCTTCTTAACAAACAACACTGGTGCACCCTACGGTGATATACTCGAGCGTATGAATCCTTTGTTTAACAATTCTTGCAACTGGATCTTCAACTCTTTCAATTCAACTGGCGCTATTCTGTATGGTGCTTTGGATACTAGTACGATACCTAGCGACACATCAATTGCGAATTGTACTTCTCTTTTCAGTGGTAACCCCGGTGGTTCTTTTGGAAATACATCGAGAAAATCACCTACCATAGGAATATTCTGCAATCCTAACTCACCTTTCTTTCTTTGTAGAGCGAAGATTAGGTAGGTCTGACATCCCTTCCTAACTATCCTTTTAGTCTTTATAAAAGAAATTATGTTACAGAGATAATCTAATCTTTCCCCCACGATAACTATTTCTTCTCCATCAGAAACTTAAAGTGACATTCTTTTGTTTCTTTCTAGATCAACAGCTTATCACCCCCAAATAGATGGTTAAACTGGATTGTAAATAAATGCATGGAAACTTACCTACGTTGTATGTGTCATCAACACCCTGGGAAGTGGCTTCAATGGCAAGGCTTATTCTTGGTTTGGAGATGTGCTTAAAAGAAAAGGGAAGATAGTCATTGGCAATAGTAAGGAGCTATGGAGAAAAATAATTCAACTAATGCATAAGACTCCCCAAGGAGGGCATTTTGGGTCCCTACCCACAATTGGGGGATGCCACATTTGTCAGACTTGCTAATATGATAATGTGAAGAACCCGAGCTTACTACAACATCTGCATATACCAGAGACCATTTGAGCTCATGTGAGTATGGATTTCATTGAGAGATTACCTAAATCTCAAGGCAAAGAAGTTATTTTTGTGGTGGTAGACAGGTTCAGTAAATATGCTTAATTCCTGAGCCTAAAGTACCCATACAATGCACAAATGGTGGCCCAACTCTACTTAAATGAGATCTACAAGTTACATGGTTATCCTAATACAATAGTTAGTGACAGGGATCTTATGTTTGTTAGTAACTTTTGGAAATAGCTATTTTCTCTGTAAGGAGTTCAACTAGCTAGATCAATAGCTTCTCACCCCCAACAAATGGTTAAACTAGATTGTAAATAAATGCCTGGAAACTTACCGACATTGTATGTGTCATCAGCACCCTGCGAAGTGGCTTCGATGGCTTCCTTAAGCGAAATGGTGGTACAATACCACTATCCACTCTGCTATGAATTGTACTCCTTTTAAAGTAGTTTATGGGATACCTCCTCCAATTCACATTCCTTATGTATCAGGAGACTTCTCAATTATAAGTTGTTGCAACATAGAGAGAAAGGTTGGCAGACTTTGAAGTACTATCTGCAAAAAGCACAATATTGTATAAAGTAGCAAGCTGGTAAAAATAGGAGTGAAAGAGAATTCGAGATTGAAGATAAGGTTTACCTGAAGTTGTGTCCCTACAAGCAGCAGAGTGTAGAATATCGGGCTTATCAAAAGCTTGCTCCTCTCTAGTTTGGCCCCTCCCTAATAGAAGACAGTATTGGAAGTGTAACGATACGGTTGAAGACTTGAGCAGAGAGAGGCTATGAAGGATGTCGATGGGGACAAGAATGAATTGAGTCCACACCTAAAAGAGAGGGTTTTGAGATTGTGCTGGTATAGGACGGTACAATTGAGAACGGTTAAGGATTTCGAGATTGTGAGGGTATAGGACATTATAATTGAGAGAGACTTAAGAGATTTGATTGGTACTAGCTATACCAACAAGGTGCACCTTCTTTTCGGGAGCCTACTCGAGAGAACTCAAAAGTTGAGCATGCTTGACTTTGAGCAATTTCGGGATGGGTGACCTCCTGGGAAGTAATTTTCAGGAAGTGACCGAGTAAGGACAAAGTTCACTGGAAAGACTCGTGTTAGTTTGTGGAGACAGTCGGTCAAACCCGGGGTGTTACAGGAAGGGTAGCCTAGAAGGTTACTTTACTAGCAGGAGCAACAATTCACCCGGTCCTCCATGTTTCCCAGATTAAAGAAAAGATTCATGAAGATGTGGTTGTCAGCAATCCAACAATTTACCCAGTCCCTCCTAAACCGATGGCAGTGCTTGATCGTAAGACTGTGAGAAGGGGAAACAAGGAAACTATAAAATTGATGATTCAATGGAGCGGAGGGAAATCGAGAAATATTACTTTGGAATTTATTGAAGTGATTGTGACTTGTTTCCTAGACTTCGACCTTGGGTTAAGGCCTTAAGAGGAGTGGATTGTTACAAGGAAAATTAATAAGCCCAGGAAGATTTTATCATTGAATAAATCCCTAGTTCTGTAAATAAGGGAGAACTCTTAGAACTCCGCATTTTAGCCTTAGTGACAGCTCATCGCTGAGCTGGTATTGAGTTGGCATTTTCTTTGCTCATGTAATAGTTACTATAAATAAGCTAGTCCTGCGTAATTAGCAAGTATTGAACGAGAATAATGATTTTCCCTCTCTCTCTGTAACTAACTTTCCCTCTCTACAACCTCTGGCGAGATTCTCATCTCCAATTAACTATTACACTATACTTTGAGCAAAACTAATTAGCGATAAGGAGATGAAAGAAGCGAGTAGAGCTAATAAGAAGATGAAACAAAGATGTTCGTGTTGGTGGTAAGATATTTAACAAAGTTGATAGTCTTTGACAAAAGGTGTTATAAGGGTGTTCATTATACTTTTTTATGAATGTTTGAATGCATTCCATTTCACCTCAGTTTCTTTTTGTGCAAAGGTTCATTATTTCCTATAGTTTCCAATGTTAGTAGATTGGAAATGGAGCTGGGTGTTGTCAGAGAAGGAACTGCAAATGAAAACAAGGAAGGAAATAATTGCTCTGGGGAACTAGTTTGGTAAAATGAATATTGCTGCTTGGGCTAGTAAGGAAGAGGAGGATACGGATGCATCAACTTCACTGAAAATTGTACCAGGACAACAAACAACCAAAAGTGTGATAGAAACACGTGCTGCAGCATGGGAAGAGGCAGAAAAAGCCAAATTTCGTGCCCGGTATTTGCCTTCGAGACTATAATTCACTCTTTATCTCCATTTCCTCTTTTCAGTTTGAATTCCTTCTGCGGTATCCAAATGAACCTGATAATATTTGCATTATGATAGGGTGGTAGGATGTGTAAGTTAACAATTGTGGAAAGTGAGATAATTGAACTTAAGTTGGTTTAGTACTTTAGGGACTCCATTACTTCTATTTCTATCAGAAAACACGCGAAAAAATGATTTCAAAACACATGCGTTAAACTAGTTATGTAAAAAGTTAGCAAAGTGTCCTGATTATGACTAGAATAAGATTAGAAATAAAAGGAAAAGAGATGAAAAGAAGAGCAGAATAGAAATAGGGTTAGGGAAGAATAGAAATAGGGACAAGTTGAGAGTAATTGCTGTAATTTCATTGATAATTCTGCCCATGACATTGGAGTATATATAAAGGATTCTAGGGCTAATTAGATGTCTACTGACTCACTGAAGAAATCAAAATTAAATATCCAACTATCGAATACATTTAGATATGGCTATTATGGCCTTAGGAAAACTATAACAGAATTACTAAAAGGAATTTACTTAAGAACTTGTAGTAATTAGCTTAACTGCTGCTGCTTCATATCTGATATGTGACAGTTAGTATTGATTTCTAATGCACAGCTTTGCCAACCATAAATGTTTTTTTATTACATTAAGAGAGGTTTCGGTGTTGGAAATTGCAGTTTGCATTATCACTTGAGTTTGTGGCAAACAGGGAACATTTCACTTAGCATGTAGAGAAAATTTCACCTAGCATACAATATCCTAATGTTTGACTCGACCTTCCAACAATATAATAGAGACTAGAGAGAATAAATCCAAGTTTTGTCAACTAATATTGCATATTTCATAATTAGAACTGAGCTACTTTAAAAATGATAAAACCATTTCACTTCTAAAGAGAAGTATCGAATAATGTATTATCAACAAGAAAACATCTCTTACACGAAATAAGAAAGGTACCATCAAAATATAGCAAGAGGGATACATAAAAAGGCTACCTTGCAGTAACCTAAGGTAGAGAATCTAAACTGCAAACAGAAAATTTTTTTTACGGAGAAAGTCAAAACAAGGACTTCTACACTATTGTGCTAAATAGCAATTGTAAGTCAAACTAAAAGGATTTAGTAAATTAGTGTCAGTCTCAAACATAATGAAACTCTTGTAATAGTGCAAAGAGAGCCTGAAACTTGGTATTTTCTTATATACAACTCAACTGCAGAGCATCTATTAAAAAATTAGTCTTCTTTATTATTCTATGAATCTATATATGCTTAGTCTCTTCCAAAAAATCTAAATTATAAGAACCTACAAAAAGCAACAGCTCTCATATATGGTAACAACTCCTCCATAGTGTGCTTGCTCATTTATCAAGACACATCAATTGAATCTATAGAAATAGCCAAATAAGTTTATCTCTTAATCATAGGTAGCAAACAAACAATGTGTTTCTCTCATCCTAATCATAGCAAAAAAAGTATATAAAAGTAAATACTAAACAAAACTTAAAATGGCATTCATTAGAACGCATTGCAAAAACAACCAATTGGGTGTAGCTCAATTGTTACATAACTTCAATATAGTTGTGGGAGGTCTTAGGTTCAATACCTAGCCTCTTCAAAAATCATTAATTATAAAAAAAAGACCCCGTTGTAAAAACATGGTTGATGAGTTGAAAACCCTATTACCTCGTGATAAATAGAGAAGTTAGACAAAGAAAAGAAATTGTAAAGAATAAGACCAAAAAGTGGAGAAAAAAGCCATAAATAAATTCCTAAAGAAGTTGAAGCTCTGTCCTCCAACAAATGTGACCTTAGACATCTATTGATCTAATTCCATTTTGTTTCTATATTAGTTTCAAATTGTTCTTTGAGAGATTTGGTTCCCTCTCTTTTTTCTCCTCCGATGTCATCAACTCTAACAATGATGAGACACAAATGATACCTTTAAACAAGAAAGAGAGGCAGAGGGAGAAGCTTTCTTTTAAATTTTCCTTGTTACTGCTACTACTACTATTTTAATTTTCCCCTTTCTTTCTTTCTTTCTTTCTTTCTTACTACTTCTATGAACCTGTGAAAAATAAGATGAGTTTTTAACTAAACACAGAATATACTAAGACTAAACCAACTTTAATGAGCTTTATAGCAATGCACTAAAATGATAAATAAAATATTCCCCATCCATGCGCAACCTTAACAAAGCTCAACTAATAAAATAAGGAGCTGACAAACCCAACATATTGTTATACCATTTGGACTTCAAACAAAACATTTGAACCTGGAGATCTTTCGTAATAAGCCATATTCAATAGAAGCAAAGACCAATGAGAGCCAAAGGAAAAATGACCAGGACGTGGATCGCATCAAAATAAAAAATTTATATCCATGATTGAAAATAAAATGAAAATTACCAAAAAACAAATCTAAAATTATGAAGCTAATGATCAAATTTGCCATGTTTATGGTGAGATCGAGTAGTCAGGGAATGTTTAGGGCGAGCCAAGTTCAGGTACTCATAGATCTGAAGGAAGAGCCAAGAAAGAAAATCAAATTTACAACAAATCAAATAAAAAATAGGTAAATTGTAAACGAAAAAGTAAGGAAGAAGTTGAAGTATAGCAAAAATCGGTCACTTAGCTTTCTCTGTTTGTACAATCTAGCTAGGGTTCCTTTTTAATCTACTACCCGATGAAATTTCTTAGAGAACGGGTGGTTTATGAGAGGCGATGGAAAGGGAGAAGCAGATGGTTGGTGAAGGATGGCGGAAAATTGGAGAGGCGATGGTGGTCGTGAAAAGAGGCGGCGGTAACAAGAGAGGTGAATCGATGAATGTATTGTGCATTTGAGAAAGAGAAGGGGCACGATGGTTTATGACGTTATATACTTACATTTTTATATTAATATATGGAAAAGAGGAAACTTAAGTTTTCTTATTATTTTATAATTTTTCTTTTTTTAATAAATATACTTGCAACGGAATTTACAAATAATTGTAAATTCCGTTGCAATATTTTACCTCCAAATTATTCCTCAAGCTTTTTGTGAGGGAATATTTGTATCCTTGCAAGTTTCCTTACAAATATATTAAATATTTTAAATTTTAGAATTTAGCAAGGGAATGTTATTTCCTTTGTAGAATCCGTTGCAAAATTGGAGATTTGTAAGAGATTTTTTTCCCTTGCAAGCGTTCCGTTGCAAATTGCGAATTTTCTTGTAGTGATATCATTCGGCTTTGCATCATCACCTTCAATTGAATCATACAAATCTTTGCAATTGAGGTAGTTCTCCATTTTGGATTTCTACATTGAATAAATTGTGTCTGTCAACTTGTACACCCATTTGTTCTTGAGTGTTCTCTTCCCTTTAGGAAGTTTCACCAGCTCGTGCGTGTCATTCTTGTTTAAAGAATTCATCCCCTCCTATATGGCCTTCATCGAACAATCTTTATCTTTACAAGATTGCATATCTTGGAAGCTTTCAGGCTCCCCCTAATCAGTGATTAAAATATAATTAGAACTGGAGTATTTGTAGATGGTTGGCGTTCTCTATTTGACCTCCTCAATTGAGGTTCTTCTTCTGGTAGAATGGGTTCTCTGGCTCCCCCTGCTCAATATCCTCTTCATTCGTATCTTTATCTACAATCATATCTTAATCCTTCACAACTGATACTTCTTCTCCATCTTGTTCTGATTGATACATTCTTCTTTCTGTGGCATCATATGATAGAATGCTCTCTGGTGTAATATCGATAACACCATCACTTGTAGATCTTTCACTGATGATATCATTCTCATTAAATACAAGAAAGTATCTTCTTCTAATGAATTTTGTATCCATGGGACCACAAACGTCAAAGTGTATCAACTCTAACTTACTATTTCTCCTTCTAGAGCTTTTCTGAATTGAAACTCGATGTTGCTTCCCAAAGAAACAATGGTCACACGGGTTAATTTTTCCTTTGCCTAATAGGATGAGGGACTTCTTAGCCCTTATATTCAACCTTTTCCCACTAACATGCGCCAGTCGCCTATGCCACAAATTTGGTGAAGCATCATTTCCAATTGTATTCAGTTGACCTGCACATAATGTTGCGTGCATTTTGTATAGCGAGCAACACAATCTTCCTTTCGCTACCACCAACGATCCTTTGGTGAGTCTCCAATTTCCATCGCCTGTATGATTGTGATAACCTTCCTTGTCCAATACACTAACAGATAATAGGTTCAACCGAAGATCTGGAACGTGTCACACATTTTTAAGTGTTAATGTGCATCTGACACTTATCTTCAAGCAGATATCGCCGATTCCCACCATTTGCGAGACACTATTATTTCCCATTTAATAGTACTATAATCGTCCACTTTATAGGTTGAGAAGTATTCCATTTTTGGAACACTGTGGTATGAGGCACCATAATCTACAATCCACTCGGTATCTGCATTTTCAACATAACAACAATCTGCATCATGAGATACTAAAGCCACCTCTCTATCTTCTATTGTGACTGTAGCAGATGTGTTTTTGTCATTATCATGACTTTGGTTTGCACTCTCTTGTTTAAAGAAACGGTAATTCCTTTTGAGATGACCCTGCTTTCCATAGTGCTAGCATGACCTCTTCTCCCGAAACTTGGATCTATCTTTCGATTTTCCATTCCTACGACCTTTACTCTTGCTTTGACCCTTGTTTTCCGTGACAAGGGCTTGTGAACTGGTACTGGCAACGTCTCTTCTACGAAGTTCTTCATTAAGTAGGCAATTCTTTACCATAGACATTATTACCACACCATTTGGAGCTGAGTTACTCAATGATACAACAAGAGTATCCTAGCTATCTGGTAGAGTTCCCATCAAAAGACATGCTTGAATCTCATCATCCAAGGACATACCGGTGATTGCTAACTCACTTATGAATCCTTTAAAGTCGTTCAGGTGTTATGTGATTGATCGTCCCTCTGTCAGTTTCAAGTTCATGGCTTTGCGAGTCATGAACACTTTTCCTTGAGCATTTTTAGCCTCGTACATATCCTTTAGCTTCTTCTAGAGAACTTTGGGATCTGTTTCGTTCCTCACGTGGTTGTACAGGCTAGCATCTATCTATTGGCGTATTGTACCCAATGTTTGCTTCTTCAACTTTGTCCACTGCTGTTCTTTTATAAAATCAGCGTTTTACAATAGAAATTGCAATGGAATTTCTGTTGTAGAGGCTGTTTTGCAACGGAATTGCAATGGTTTGGGTTCCGTTACAATATTGCTTCTTGTAGATCGTTTTGCAAAGGATCCATTTTCCGTTGCAATCCATTGCAGATTCCCTTATAGATCTGTAGGTTGTTTTCACTTGCATATTTGCAAGTACATGATCTCTTGCGAAAATGCTTCTTGAAGATTTACAAGTACAAAATCTCTTTTAGAATCCCTTACAAATGTTTAATTAAAAATAAATAAATAAAAATGGTTGGGCAAATACATTATTTGGATTGAATGGAGGTACTATGAATTACATTAGCAAAAATATATAAATGATTCAATACCACTAAGAACACAAAAACTTCAAGACTAATAGACAAAAAAAACTAAGGAAGCAAATAGTGAAATCTAACAGTTTGTAAATGTAGGAGAAGTCAATACTCTATTGACAGTAAAATAACACCATTAATACTAATTAAACTTACTTGACTCTATTCCTTCAATGCAAGAGAAGAATCAACAATATCAAACTTCTACATGTGGTGTGATTACTTGTAAACAAAATAGTAAGAAGCACACTATTAATTATACAAAAAACAATAAAAACAGAAATGTAATGGCATCAAAGAATCGTGGCAAACAGGGAACATTTCACTTAGCATGTAGAGAAAATTTCACCTAGCATACAATATCCTAATGTTTGACTCGACCTTCCAACAATATAATAGAGACTAGAGAGAATAAATCCAAGTTTTGTCAACTAATATTGCATATTTCATAATTAGAACTGAGCTACTTTAAAAATGATAAAACCATTTCACTTCTAAAGAGAAGTATCGAATAATGTATTATCAACAAGAAAACATCTCTTACACGAAATAAGAAAGGTACCATCAAAATATAGCAAGAGGGATACATAAAAAGGCTACCTTGCAGTAACCTAAGGTAGAGAATCTAAACTGCAAACAGAAAATTTTTTTTACGGAGAAAGTCAAAACAAGGACTTCTACACTATTGTGCTAAATAGCAATTGTAAGTCAAACTAAAAGGATTTAGTAAATTAGTGTCAGTCTCAAACATAATGAAACTCTTGTAATAGTGCAAAGAGAGCCTGAAACTTGGTATTTTCTTATATACAACTCAACTGCAGAGCATCTATTAAAAAATTAGTCTTCTTTATTATTCTATGAATCTATATATGCTTAGTCTCTTCCAAAAAATCTAAATTATAAGAACCTACAAAAAGCAACAGCTCTCATATATGGTAACAACTCCTCCATAGTGTGCTTGCTCATTTATCAAGACACATCAATTGAATCTATAGAAATAGCCAAATAAGTTTATCTCTTAATCATAGGTAGCAAACAAACAATGTGTTTCTCTCATCCTAATCATAGCAAAAAAAGTATATAAAAGTAAATACTAAACAAAACTTAAAATGGCATTCATTAGAACGCATTGCAAAAACAACCAATTGGGTGTAGCTCAATTGTTACATAACTTCAATATAGTTGTGGGAGGTCTTAGGTTCAATACCTAGCCTCTTCAAAAATCATTAATTATAAAAAAAAGACCCCGTTGTAAAAACATGGTTGATGAGTTGAAAACCCTATTACCTCGTGATAAATAGAGAAGTTAGACAAAGAAAAGAAATTGTAAAGAATAAGACCAAAAAGTGGAGAAAAAAGCCATAAATAAATTCCTAAAGAAGTTGAAGCTCTGTCCTCCAACAAATGTGACCTTAGACATCTATTGATCTAATTCCATTTTGTTTCTATATTAGTTTCAAATTGTTCTTTGAGAGATTTGGTTCCCTCTCTTTTTTCTCCTCCGATGTCATCAACTCTAACAATGATGAGACACAAATGATACCTTTAAACAAGAAAGAGAGGCAGAGGGAGAAGCTTTCTTTTAAATTTTCCTTGTTACTGCTACTACTACTATTTTAATTTTCCCCTTTCTTTCTTTCTTTCTTTCTTACTACTTCTATGAACCTGTGAAAAATAAGATGAGTTTTTAACTAAACACAGAATATACTAAGACTAAACCAACTTTAATGAGCTTTATAGCAATGCACTAAAATGATAAATAAAATATTCCCCATCCATGCGCAACCTTAACAAAGCTCAACTAATAAAATAAGGAGCTGACAAACCCAACATATTGTTATACCATTTGGACTTCAAACAAAACATTTGAACCTGGAGATCTTTCGTAATAAGCCATATTCAATAGAAGCAAAGACCAATGAGAGCCAAAGGAAAAATGACCAGGACGTGGATCGCATCAAAATAAAAAATTTATATCCATGATTGAAAATAAAATGAAAATTACCAAAAAACAAATCTAAAATTATGAAGCTAATGATCAAATTTGCCATGTTTATGGTGAGATCGAGTAGTCAGGGAATGTTTAGGGCGAGCCAAGTTCAGGTACTCATAGATCTGAAGGAAGAGCCAAGAAAGAAAATCAAATTTACAACAAATCAAATAAAAAATAGGTAAATTGTAAACGAAAAAGTAAGGAAGAAGTTGAAGTATAGCAAAAATCGGTCACTTAGCTTTCTCTGTTTGTACAATCTAGCTAGGGTTCCTTTTTAATCTACTACCCGATGAAATTTCTTAGAGAACGGGTGGTTTATGAGAGGCGATGGAAAGGGAGAAGCAGATGGTTGGTGAAGGATGGCGGAAAATTGGAGAGGCGATGGTGGTCGTGAAAAGAGGCGGCGGTAACAAGAGAGGTGAATCGATGAATGTATTGTGCATTTGAGAAAGAGAAGGGGCACGATGGTTTATGACATTATATACTTACATTTTTATATTAATATATGGAAAAGAGGAAATTAAGTTTTCTTATTATTTTATAATTTTTCTTTTTTTAATAAATATACTTGCAACGGAATTTACAAATAATTGTAAATTCCGTTGCAATATTTTACCTCCAAATTTTTCCTCAAGCTTTTTGTGAGGGAATATTTGTATCCTTGCAAGTTTCCTTACAAATATATTAAATATTTTAAATTTTAGAATTTAGCAAGGGAATGTTATTTCCTTTGTAGAATCCGTTGCAAAATTGGAGATTTGTAAGAGATTTTTTTCCCTTGCAAGCGTTCCGTTGCAAATTGCGAATTTTCTTGTAGTGATATCATTCGGCTTTGCATCATCACCTTCAATTGAATCATACAAATCTTTGCAATTGAGGTAGTTCTCCATTTTGGATTTCTACATTGAATAAATTGTGTCTGTCAACTTGTACACCCATTTGTTCTTGAGTGTTCTCTTCCCTTTAGGAAGTTTCACCAGCTCGTGCGTGTCATTCTTGTTTAAAGAATTCATCCCCTCCTATATGGCCTTCATCGAACAATCTTTATCTTTACAAGATTGCATATCTTGGAAGCTTTCAGGCTCCCCCTAATCAGTGATTAAAATATAATTAGAACTGGAGTATTTGTAGATGGTTGGCGTTCTCTATTTGACCTCCTCAATTGAGGTTCTTCTTCTGGTAGAATGGGTTCTCTGGCTCCCCCTGCTCAATATCCTCTTCATTCGTATCTTCATCTACAATCATATCTTAATCCTTCACAACTGATACTTCTTCTCCATCTTGTTCTGATTGATACATTCTTCTTTCTGTGGCATCATATGATAGAATGCTCTCTGGTGTAATATCGATAACACCATCACTTGTAGATCTTTCACTGATGATATCATTCTCATTAAATACAAGAAAGTATCTTCTTCTAATGAATTTTGTATCCATGGGACCACAAACGTCAAAGTGTATCAACTCTAACTTACTATTTCTCCTTCTAGAGCTTTTCTGAATTGAAACTCGATGTTGCTTCCCAAAGAAACAATGGTCACACGGGTTAATTTTTCCTTTGCCTAATAGGATGAGGGACTTCTTAGCCCTTATATTCAACCTTTTCCCACTAACATGCGCCAGTCGCCTATGCCACAAATTTGGTGAAGCATCATTTCCAATTGTATTCAGTTGACCTGCACATAATGTTGCGTGCATTTTGTATAGCGAGCAACACAATCTTCCTTTCGCTACCACCAATGATCCTTTGGTGAGTCTCCAATTTCCATCGCCTGTATGATTGTGATAACCTTCCTTGTCCAATACACTAACAGATAATAGGTTCAACCGAAGATCTGGAACGTGTCACACATTTTTAAGTGTTAATGTGCATCTGACACTTGTCTTCAAGCAGATATCGCCGATTCCCACCATTTGCGAGACACTATTATTTCCCATTTAATAGTACTATAATCGCCCACTTTATAGGTTGAGAAGTATTCCATTTTTGGAACACTGTGGTATGAGGCACCATAATCTACAATCCACTCGGTATCTGCATTTTCAACATAACAACAATCTGCATCATGAGATACTAAAGCCACCTCTCTATCTTCTATTGTGACTGTAGCAGATGTGTTTTTGTCATTATCATGACTTTGGTTTGCACTCTCTTGTTTAAAGAAACGGTAATTCCTTTTGAGATGACCCTGCTTTCCATAGTGCTAGCATGACCTCTTCTCCCGAAACTTGGATCTATCTTTCGATTTTCCATTCCTACGACCTTTACTCTTGCTTTGACCCTTGTTTTCCGTGACAAGGGCTTGTGAACTGGTACTGGCAACGTCTCTTCTACGAAGTTCTTCATTAAGTAGGCAATTCTTTACCATAGACATTATTACCACACCATTTGGAGCTGAGTTACTCAATGATACAACAAGAGTATCCTAGCTATCTGGTAGAGTTCCCATCAAAAGACATGCTTGAATCTCATCATCCAAGGACATACCGGTGATTGCTAACTCACTTATGAATCCTTTAAAGTCGTTCAGGTGTTATGTGATTGATCGTCCCTCTGTCAGTTTCAAGTTCATGGCTTTGCGAGTCATGAACACTTTTCCTTGAGCATTTTTAGCCTCGTACATATCCTTTAGCTTCTTCTAGAGAACTTTGGGATCTGTTTCGTTCCTCACGTGGTTGTACAGGCTAGCATCTATCTATTGGCGTATTGTACCCAATGTTTGCTTCTTCAACTTTGTCCACTGCTGTTCTTTTATAAAATCAGCGTTTTATAATAGAAATTGCAATGGAATTTCTGTTGTAGAGGCTGTTTTGCAACGGAATTGCAATGGTTTGGGTTCCGTTACAATATTGCTTCTTGTAGATCGTTTTGCAAAGGATCCATTTTCCGTTGCAATCCATTGCAGATTCCCTTATAGATCTGTAGGTTGTTTTCACTTGCATATTTGCAAGTACATGATCTCTTGCGAAAATGCTTCTTGAAGATTTACAAGTACAAAATCTCTTTTAGAATCCCTTACAAATGTTTAATTAAAAATAAATAAATAAAAATGGTTGGGCAAATACATTATTTGGATTGAATGGAGGTACTATGAATTACATTAGCAAAAATATATAAATGATTCAATACCACTAAGAACACAAAAACTTCAAGACTAATAGACAAAAAAAACTAAGGAAGCAAATAGTGAAATCTAACAGTTTGTAAATGTAGGAGAAGTCAATACTCTATTGACAGTAAAATAACACCATTAATACTAATTAAACTTACTTGACTCTATTCCTTCAATGCAAGAGAAGAATCAACAATATCAAACTTCTACATGTGGTGTGATTACTTGTAAACAAAATAGTAAGAAGCACACTATTAATTATACAAAAAACAATAAAAACAGAAATGTAATGGCATCAAAGAATCGTGGCAAACAGGGAACATTTCACTTAGCATGTAGAGAAAATTTCACCTAGCATACAATATCCTAATGTTTGACTCGACCTTCCAACAATATAATAGAGACTAGAGAGAATAAATCCAAGTTTTGTCAACTAATATTGCATATTTCATAATTAGAACTGAGCTACTTTAAAAATGATAAAACCATTTCACTTCTAAAGAGAAGTATCGAATAATGTATTATCAACAAGAAAACATCTCTTACACGAAATAAGAAAGGTACCATCAAAATATAGCAAGAGGGATACATAAAAAGGCTACCTTGCAGTAACCTAAGGTAGAGAATCTAAACTGCAAACAGAAAATTTTTTTTACGGAGAAAGTCAAAACAAGGACTTCTACACTATTGTGCTAAATAGCAATTGTAAGTCAAACTAAAAGGATTTAGTAAATTAGTGTCAGTCTCAAACATAATGAAACTCTTGTAATAGTGCAAAGAGAGCCTGAAACTTGGTATTTTCTTATATACAACTCAACTGCAGAGCATCTATTAAAAAATTAGTCTTCTTTATTATTCTATGAATCTATATATGCTTAGTCTCTTCCAAAAAATCTAAATTATAAGAACCTACAAAAAGCAACAGCTCTCATATATGGTAACAACTCCTCCATAGTGTGCTTGCTCATTTATCAAGACACATCAATTGAATCTATAGAAATAGCCAAATAAGTTTATCTCTTAATCATAGGTAGCAAACAAACAATGTGTTTCTCTCATCCTAATCATAGCAAAAAAAGTATATAAAAGTAAATACTAAACAAAACTTAAAATGGCATTCATTAGAACGCATTGCAAAAACAACCAATTGGGTGTAGCTCAATTGTTACATAACTTCAATATAGTTGTGGGAGGTCTTAGGTTCAATACCTAGCCTCTTCAAAAATCATTAATTATAAAAAAAAGACCCCGTTGTAAAAACATGGTTGATGAGTTGAAAACCCTATTACCTCGTGATAAATAGAGAAGTTAGACAAAGAAAAGAAATTGTAAAGAATAAGACCAAAAAGTGGAGAAAAAAGCCATAAATAAATTCCTAAAGAAGTTGAAGCTCTGTCCTCCAACAAATGTGACCTTAGACATCTATTGATCTAATTCCATTTTGTTTCTATATTAGTTTCAAATTGTTCTTTGAGAGATTTGGTTCCCTCTCTTTTTTCTCCTCCGATGTCATCAACTCTAACAATGATGAGACACAAATGATACCTTTAAACAAGAAAGAGAGGCAGAGGGAGAAGCTTTCTTTTAAATTTTCCTTGTTACTGCTACTACTACTATTTTAATTTTCCCCTTTCTTTCTTTCTTTCTTTCTTACTACTTCTATGAACCTGTGAAAAATAAGATGAGTTTTTAACTAAACACAGAATATACTAAGACTAAACCAACTTTAATGAGCTTTATAGCAATGCACTAAAATGATAAATAAAATATTCCCCATCCATGCGCAACCTTAACAAAGCTCAACTAATAAAATAAGGAGCTGACAAACCCAACATATTGTTATACCATTTGGACTTCAAACAAAACATTTGAACCTGGAGATCTTTCGTAATAAGCCATATTCAATAGAAGCAAAGACCAATGAGAGCCAAAGGAAAAATGACCAGGACGTGGATCGCATCAAAATAAAAAATTTATATCCATGATTGAAAATAAAATGAAAATTACCAAAAAACAAATCTAAAATTATGAAGCTAATGATCAAATTTGCCATGTTTATGGTGAGATCGAGTAGTCAGGGAATGTTTAGGGCGAGCCAAGTTCAGGTACTCATAGATCTGAAGGAAGAGCCAAGAAAGAAAATCAAATTTACAACAAATCAAATAAAAAATAGGTAAATTGTAAACGAAAAAGTAAGGAAGAAGTTGAAGTATAGCAAAAATCGGTCACTTAGCTTTCTCTGTTTGTACAATCTAGCTAGGGTTCCTTTTTAATCTACTACCCGATGAAATTTCTTAGAGAACGGGTGGTTTATGAGAGGCGATGGAAAGGGAGAAGCAGATGGTTGGTGAAGGATGGCGGAAAATTGGAGAGGCGATGGTGGTCGTGAAAAGAGGCGGCGGTAACAAGAGAGGTGAATCGATGAATGTATTGTGCATTTGAGAAAGAGAAGGGGCACGATGGTTTATGACATTATATACTTACATTTTTATATTAATATATGGAAAAGAGGAAATTAAGTTTTCTTATTATTTTATAATTTTTCTTTTTTTAATAAATATACTTGCAACGGAATTTACAAATAATTGTAAATTCCGTTGCAATATTTTACCTCCAAATTTTTCCTCAAGCTTTTTGTGAGGGAATATTTGTATCCTTGCAAGTTTCCTTACAAATATATTAAATATTTTAAATTTTAGAATTTAGCAAGGGAATGTTATTTCCTTTGTAGAATCCGTTGCAAAATTGGAGATTTGTAAGAGATTTTTTTCCCTTGCAAGCGTTCCGTTGCAAATTGCGAATTTTCTTGTAGTGATATCATTCGGCTTTGCATCATCACCTTCAATTGAATCATACAAATCTTTGCAATTGAGGTAGTTCTCCATTTTGGATTTCTACATTGAATAAATTGTGTCTGTCAACTTGTACACCCATTTGTTCTTGAGTGTTCTCTTCCCTTTAGGAAGTTTCACCAGCTCGTGCGTGTCATTCTTGTTTAAAGAATTCATCCCCTCCTATATGGCCTTCATCGAACAATCTTTATCTTTACAAGATTGCATATCTTGGAAGCTTTCAGGCTCCCCCTAATCAGTGATTAAAATATAATTAGAACTGGAGTATTTGTAGATGGTTGGCGTTCTCTATTTGACCTCCTCAATTGAGGTTCTTCTTCTGGTAGAATGGGTTCTCTGGCTCCCCCTGCTCAATATCCTCTTCATTCGTATCTTCATCTACAATCATATCTTAATCCTTCACAACTGATACTTCTTCTCCATCTTGTTCTGATTGATACATTCTTCTTTCTGTGGCATCATATGATAGAATGCTCTCTGGTGTAATATCGATAACACCATCACTTGTAGATCTTTCACTGATGATATCATTCTCATTAAATACAAGAAAGTATCTTCTTCTAATGAATTTTGTATCCATGGGACCACAAACGTCAAAGTGTATCAACTCTAACTTACTATTTCTCCTTCTAGAGCTTTTCTGAATTGAAACTCGATGTTGCTTCCCAAAGAAACAATGGTCACACGGGTTAATTTTTCCTTTGCCTAATAGGATGAGGGACTTCTTAGCCCTTATATTCAACCTTTTCCCACTAACATGCGCCAGTCGCCTATGCCACAAATTTGGTGAAGCATCATTTCCAATTGTATTCAGTTGACCTGCACATAATGTTGCGTGCATTTTGTATAGCGAGCAACACAATCTTCCTTTCGCTACCACCAATGATCCTTTGGTGAGTCTCCAATTTCCATCGCCTGTATGATTGTGATAACCTTCCTTGTCCAATACACTAACAGATAATAGGTTCAACCGAAGATCTGGAACGTGTCACACATTTTTAAGTGTTAATGTGCATCTGACACTTGTCTTCAAGCAGATATCGCCGATTCCCACCATTTGCGAGACACTATTATTTCCCATTTAATAGTACTATAATCGCCCACTTTATAGGTTGAGAAGTATTCCATTTTTGGAACACTGTGGTATGAGGCACCATAATCTACAATCCACTCGGTATCTGCATTTTCAACATAACAACAATCTGCATCATGAGATACTAAAGCCACCTCTCTATCTTCTATTGTGACTGTAGCAGATGTGTTTTTGTCATTATCATGACTTTGGTTTGCACTCTCTTGTTTAAAGAAACGGTAATTCCTTTTGAGATGACCCTGCTTTCCATAGTGCTAGCATGACCTCTTCTCCCGAAACTTGGATCTATCTTTCGATTTTCCATTCCTACGACCTTTACTCTTGCTTTGACCCTTGTTTTCCGTGACAAGGGCTTGTGAACTGGTACTGGCAACGTCTCTTCTACGAAGTTCTTCATTAAGTAGGCAATTCTTTACCATAGACATTATTACCACACCATTTGGAGCTGAGTTACTCAATGATACAACAAGAGTATCCTAGCTATCTGGTAGAGTTCCCATCAAAAGACATGCTTGAATCTCATCATCCAAGGACATACCGGTGATTGCTAACTCACTTATGAATCCTTTAAAGTCGTTCAGGTGTTATGTGATTGATCGTCCCTCTGTCAGTTTCAAGTTCATGGCTTTGCGAGTCATGAACACTTTTCCTTGAGCATTTTTAGCCTCGTACATATCCTTTAGCTTCTTCTAGAGAACTTTGGGATCTGTTTCGTTCCTCACGTGGTTGTACAGGCTAGCATCTATCTATTGGCGTATTGTACCCAATGTTTGCTTCTTCAACTTTGTCCACTGCTGTTCTTTTATAAAATCAGCGTTTTACAATAGAAATTGCAATGGAATTTCTGTTGTAGAGGCTGTTTTGCAACGGAATTGCAATGGTTTGGGTTCCGTTACAATATTGCTTCTTGTAGATCGTTTTGCAAAGGATCCATTTTCCGTTGCAATCCATTGCAGATTCCCTTATAGATCTGTAGGTTGTTTTCACTTGCATATTTGCAAGTACATGATCTCTTGCGAAAATGCTTCTTGAAGATTTACAAGTACAAAATCTCTTTTAGAATCCCTTACAAATGTTTAATTAAAAATAAATAAATAAAAATGGTTGGGCAAATACATTATTTGGATTGAATGGAGGTACTATGAATTACATTAGCAAAAATATATAAATGATTCAATACCACTAAGAACACAAAAACTTCAAGACTAATAGACAAAAAAAACTAAGGAAGCAAATAGTGAAATCTAACAGTTTGTAAATGTAGGAGAAGTCAATACTCTATTGACAGTAAAATAACACCATTAATACTAATTAAACTTACTTGACTCTATTCCTTCAATGCAAGAGAAGAATCAACAATATCAAACTTCTACATGTGGTGTGATTACTTGTAAACAAAATAGTAAGAAGCACACTATTAATTATACAAAAAACAATAAAAACAGAAATGTAATGGCATCAAAGAATCGTGGCAAACAGGGAACATTTCACTTAGCATGTAGAGAAAATTTCACCTAGCATACAATATCCTAATGTTTGACTCGACCTTCCAACAATATAATAGAGACTAGAGAGAATAAATCCAAGTTTTGTCAACTAATATTGCATATTTCATAATTAGAACTGAGCTACTTTAAAAATGATAAAACCATTTCACTTCTAAAGAGAAGTATCGAATAATGTATTATCAACAAGAAAACATCTCTTACACGAAATAAGAAAGGTACCATCAAAATATAGCAAGAGGGATACATAAAAAGGCTACCTTGCAGTAACCTAAGGTAGAGAATCTAAACTGCAAACAGAAAATTTTTTTTACGGAGAAAGTCAAAACAAGGACTTCTACACTATTGTGCTAAATAGCAATTGTAAGTCAAACTAAAAGGATTTAGTAAATTAGTGTCAGTCTCAAACATAATGAAACTCTTGTAATAGTGCAAAGAGAGCCTGAAACTTGGTATTTTCTTATATACAACTCAACTGCAGAGCATCTATTAAAAAATTAGTCTTCTTTATTATTCTATGAATCTATATATGCTTAGTCTCTTCCAAAAAATCTAAATTATAAGAACCTACAAAAAGCAACAGCTCTCATATATGGTAACAACTCCTCCATAGTGTGCTTGCTCATTTATCAAGACACATCAATTGAATCTATAGAAATAGCCAAATAAGTTTATCTCTTAATCATAGGTAGCAAACAAACAATGTGTTTCTCTCATCCTAATCATAGCAAAAAAAGTATATAAAAGTAAATACTAAACAAAACTTAAAATGGCATTCATTAGAACGCATTGCAAAAACAACCAATTGGGTGTAGCTCAATTGTTACATAACTTCAATATAGTTGTGGGAGGTCTTAGGTTCAATACCTAGCCTCTTCAAAAATCATTAATTATAAAAAAAAGACCCCGTTGTAAAAACATGGTTGATGAGTTGAAAACCCTATTACCTCGTGATAAATAGAGAAGTTAGACAAAGAAAAGAAATTGTAAAGAATAAGACCAAAAAGTGGAGAAAAAAGCCATAAATAAATTCCTAAAGAAGTTGAAGCTCTGTCCTCCAACAAATGTGACCTTAGACATCTATTGATCTAATTCCATTTTGTTTCTATATTAGTTTCAAATTGTTCTTTGAGAGATTTGGTTCCCTCTCTTTTTTCTCCTCCGATGTCATCAACTCTAACAATGATGAGACACAAATGATACCTTTAAACAAGAAAGAGAGGCAGAGGGAGAAGCTTTCTTTTAAATTTTCCTTGTTACTGCTACTACTACTATTTTAATTTTCCCCTTTCTTTCTTTCTTTCTTTCTTACTACTTCTATGAACCTGTGAAAAATAAGATGAGTTTTTAACTAAACACAGAATATACTAAGACTAAACCAACTTTAATGAGCTTTATAGCAATGCACTAAAATGATAAATAAAATATTCCCCATCCATGCGCAACCTTAACAAAGCTCAACTAATAAAATAAGGAGCTGACAAACCCAACATATTGTTATACCATTTGGACTTCAAACAAAACATTTGAACCTGGAGATCTTTCGTAATAAGCCATATTCAATAGAAGCAAAGACCAATGAGAGCCAAAGGAAAAATGACTAGGACGTGGATCGCATCAAAATAAAAAATTTATATCCATGATTGAAAATAAAATGAAAATTACCAAAAAACAAATCTAAAATTATGAAGCTAATGATCAAATTTACCATGTTTGTGGTGAGATCGAGTAGTCAGGGAATGTTTAGGGCGAGCCAAGTTCAGGTACTCATAGATCTGAAGGAAGAGCCAAGAAAGAAAATCAAATTTACAACAAATCAAATACAAAATAGGTAAATTGTAAACGAAAAAGTAAGGAAGAAGTTGAAGTATAGCAAAAATCGGTCACTTAGCTTTCTCTGTTTGTACAATATAGCTAGGGTTCCTTTTTAATCTACTACCCGATGAAATTTCTTAGAGAATAGGTGGTTTATGAGAGGCGATGGAAAGGGAGAAGCAGATGGTTGGTGAAGGATGGCGGAAAATTGGAGAGGCGATGGTGGTCGTGAAAAGAGGCGGCGGTAACAAGAGAGGTGAATCGATGAATGTATTGTGCATTTGAGAAAGAGAAGGGGCACGATGGTTTATGACATTATATACTTACATTTTTATATTAATATATGGAAAAGAGGAAACTTAAGTTTTCTTATTATTTTATAATTTTTCTTTTTTTAATAAATATACTTGCAACGGAATTTACAAATAATTGTAAATTCCGTTGCAATATTTTACCTCCAAATTTTTCCTCAAGCTTTTTGTGAGGGAATATTTGTATCCTTGCAAGTTTCCTTACAAATATATTAAATATTTTAAATTTTAGAATTTAGCAAGGGAATGTTATTTCCTTTATAGAAGCTCCAATATCAATGTATCGGTCAAGCTTGAAGCCGAAGCTTCAAAATCAATATATCGGTCAAGCTCGAAGCCGAAGCTTCAATATCAATATATTTTTATCAGAATACCGGTCGAAGCCCGAATCTAAAGCTTCAATTGTTTGTACAGTACTGTACCCCCCTTTATTGGCGCCAATCTACCCTAAACCATATTCTACTCGTTTAATAAGGGCAATCAATCAAAGTAACATCTTAAAAATCAAACTTCAATTAAAACACAATAAAATCATCATTCATATTTTCCAGATTTACAGATTTTGTGACCTGACTTCCCCTGCATTTTTCACTATTAAAACAACATCCAATTGAAGAACTTTCTTCTAAACATAATTAGCCACATATCTTAGCTTACCAAATCCACCAGAATTACAGAAATTAAAATTGTATATCTAAAGTTATGATCGAAATACTAAACAGTGTACAAAGCTGAGATTTTCTAAAACAGATTTCATGACTCAACTTCAAAGAAAAATTTCACATTGAGAACGAACGAAATTTAGCAAGGTTTCTTCTGAACATATATTCCTTAGTTTCTGTAGATATAAATATAATCAAGAATCATTCAAATCGGATTCATATAACAAGAGAAAACATTAAACAAAATAGGGATACAAATCGGGAAATTTTCTGAAAAATCGAGAAATTTTAATTAGGAATAGATGAAAATGGAGGTGAATCTAATCGTAACTAAAAAAAGAGTACTATATAATGAAGAAAATGTATCTCTCTTATATTAGTAATTTTTAAGGAAAAATGAAGATTCAGATACTAAGGCTAATACTATACAGAAAGCTAGTAGAAATCATGAAAATGGAGATGGGATCTGTGTTAGAAAAAGTATTAGGTTAGTCTTGAATTCTGGTTCACCACCCTATAATTAGCAACTTCCTTTGCATTCGTTTAGATTTTGGAGATGAGATTGTTACGTGGAAGAGTTTGGTGGATGTATTGAATTGACATGTGGGCTTTGACTTTTGTTAATTAGTTAGTTAAACAACACATTTTTCATATTGTAATTGGTACCTGCTTTTTGTGTAGTTCTTTATGCGTTTCATTCCCTTCTCTTCCTTTATCAAATGGCTATATAAGCCAATGATTTGTAGATCTCCTCCATTAGCACCTCGAGCTTGCTCTTGTTGAAGAACTGGAAGCTGCTATGACATTGGAGCTTAAGTCGAAGTTCGCTGAACTGAAGTTTGAAGGATGCAAAGCTATGATTGCTGTTGAATTGCTGATTTTGAAGAATAATTTGAACGATTTCAGTGATGGCCCTAAGTCGTTATGTTTGGCAATCTTACTTGGCCTGATAGAAGTAGATGATGAGTTATTGAATGAAGTGCACGCTAAAGATGGGATTTTGGACGAAGGTATTATACTGGAGTTGCTCCCGATATGGGTAAAGGTGACAAGGTTGTCCTTAAAATAGATCATGATCTTAAAATCAAATTTTTCATTAGCTCAGTGTTATACTTGAAATTGATCCTAATCCCGAAGATTATAGAAGCGTAGTGGTAGGTCGAGCGAAACAATAGGAAAATCTTATGGTATGGTTGATGTTTCAGGAAATCCGATTTCTGGCAACTCTAATTGGATAGTTGGAGATAGTCTAAGAATTGGAAATAATATTGGAGAACTGAATCATGAGCTGAGTTTTAATGTGCATAGATTGTTTGATATGGATGAGGGGAATGTTGATGATCTAGATTCAATAAAACCTCCATCAATTAATAATGTTGGGACTGAGATATTTTATTAATTTAGCGAGATATTATTATATCGATTAGCTAGTTGGTGAGGCAATAGTTTACCAAGGCGATGATAGTAGTTGGTTAGTTAGTTGGGGAAGTAAGAGCTTACTAAGGTGATGATCAGTAGTTAGTCCGAGAGGGTCATCAACCACACTGGGACTGAGACGCGGCCTAGACTCCTATGGGAGGCAGCAATGGAGAATTTTCTGCAATGGGTTAAGGCCTGATGGAGCAATGCCTCATGGAGGTAGTAGGTCTACGGGTCATGAACTTCTTTTCTCGGAGAAGAAGCAATGATGGTATTTGGGGAATATGCTTCCCTGGGCCTCGAGAGTGTTGATCTTGATAGAGTGAGCACACAAGTGAGGTTGAGCTCATCTAACACAAAACCAATGGTTTGTGTTAAGGCCCATTTTACTCCACTTATTTACCACGCAATATTCTCTTATATTTCCAATGTGAGATAACCAATCTCATATCTCCAACATTCTCCCTAAAGTGTGAATTAGGTCTGGACCGGTTGTCACTTGCCAACATTCCGTGGCCTATCATCTGCGAGGCTCAAGGTTAACACCGGGTTTAGTTGTTTTCTGCTAGCCTAAACTCCACCAGTATGTTAAACTTGAACCCAGGATTATTTCGGCTGTCAAGCCTACTTCTGCTCTGATACCGTGTAGAGAAGCTATGGGTCTCAAGAGTGTTAGGCTCGATAGAGTGAGCATACAAGTGGGGTTGAACCCATCTAATACAAAACCAATTGGCTTATATTAAGGTCCAGTCTACTCCATTAATATACAACTCATTATTATCTTATATTTCCAATGTGGGATAACCAATATTATATCTCCAACAGCAAGAAAGTCTTGAAATCCACTAAGGAGGAGAGAAAACCATAAAACTATGTGAGTTTAATAAGGACGAGAACCTATGACTAAAGCTCAGATTACATATATTTTTTGCAGTAGTAATTCTAATGATTTAAATTTCTTAGTCAACCTAAATACATCTAAATAAGAAAAGATACCAATTGAGTGTAGATCAATTGGTACACCACTCAATATAGTGGTGGAAGGTCATGAGTTCAATATCTAGTCTCTTCAAAATTAATAATTATAAAAAAAGAAAGAAAAGATACATACTAGATTTAGTATAAATTGTTAATGGTAGAGAGTGAAAGATAAAGATCGAATAAAACTCCATTAGAACTAAACTATTGTGGTATATAAGAACTGTTGCTCTTCTTATATACAAAATCTGTTTATAACGGTTACAATATGAATGGACTAAAATGCCCTTGAAGCTAACGGTTAGTTTAACTAATTCTAAACTTTCATTTGCCAATTTACCTCTATGTAATTAACATAAATCTCGTCAAGTTGTCTTATAGGAAGTTGTCTTATAGAATTTCATTTGGATCTTTTAAGTAGGATTGAGTCTTGTTCCAAATAAAACAACAATCCATTGAAAGTATGAAAATAAAACCTAATAAAAATGATATGTGAATTCTTGGTCATATCCTGAATTGGTTGGCAAATTGAGTTCTTTATCAGTTATCACATTCTCTTATCATAAATAGTTAGAAGTAGGGTGTAGGGGTGTTAACAGTTGAACCGAGATTGAATATGTGTAGGCTCGGCTCGAAGCTCGTTGAGCTTAAAATAGTTAAGCTTGGCTCGAGCATGGTAGTTTGTGAGCCTAAATAAGTCTCTTTCTCAAATCAAGTTCTGGAATATTATTTTCCAAATACAATGTTTTGATTGAATAAAATTCAAATATGTAATCTGAAATTAAAACTAAGGCATGAATAAAAAGAAATATGCAAATAACAATTATCTAATTCAATGGTCTGCATAAAGTGACACAGAAAGCTTATCATTTTGAATTATACACTATACTTCATAAAGTTGTGGCACTCACAAAATCCCTACAACCTCAATTAAGAAAAATCCTATGATTAATACAATTGAATATTGAAGGGGATTGAAAACTTGACTACAACAAAGAGAAAATGATTTCCTTAGTCTCTATCGAATAACATTTGGAATTGAAGCCCATTAATTTAATCAGATATTAAAAAATTGATAGTGTTATACATTATGTTGAAAAATTATACAAACATGTTTGTGAGCTTTTGAATTAAACTTTAGAATGTGGCGGTCCCCATTATTTCCACTTAGTGGACGTGTGGTGGCGCATGGTAGACCCTAGTGGTGCAAGATAATTTTTCAAAGTAAGAAATTATAATTACATATTTAATCTATTATACTGATATTAAAATCTTACATTTATCGATCAAATTTAAAAAAATAATTCAACGAAGAATAATAATAAATATTGAAAACAACATGTAGTATGTTGATCCGGTCGGTTTTGGATTGAACTGGCTAATTCAATCAGTTAACGAGTGACTTTTGGCCAAGCTAACATTCTATTGAAAATCAATCGAACCACCCATCTATTATGGTTGAACTATGTTGAGCTGACCGTTCCAATTCGGTTTTCAAACATGAAAAACATCTTGGGTCCTCAATATTTTTTGAAAAAATAACCGTAAAATATTGAAAATATGAAAATTGGGGGTTAGACAAAATTCACGTGCAAAGGATCGAATTTCTTATTGTGCTTATTATGGGGTGAAATTTTGTTCCCTCTCATGGGGTAAGGGTTCTCCGCAAAACCTACTATGAGCAAGTTGACGACCGTTCCACAAAACCTGATTGAGAATCTCGATAACTGAACCCTTACTTTGCCCTTTAGGGTGGGTTTAATGTTTTGGTTACCAACCTACTCATGCCTCCCCTCTTACATGTGAGAGGGTGGCATTTGTAGGAGTTAGGACGATTGCATTACTTGATGCATGTAAGGGCATTCTAACTAAGAATAGATCAGAAATTCTTGTGATAGGTGTTTAATAAAATTACATGAAGGTTATATTAAGTATTCCTACAATGCCACGTGGGATATTTCATAATCCAACGTCAATTCAAAATAGATGAATATGGAGGTGAATCTATGCACAACTAAAAAAGGAGCACTATAACACCCCTTTATAGGGAGTGTCACAGTAACTATAATTACTCAATAAACAACTCTACTTCACTATATAAAGTTGAATAATGATAGATTTAATATGTACAAATACAAATATATTGTTTCAAACACCAAATTATTGTCAAAATATTTCTCAATGCCACTTTACATTTCTCACACTATCTAGTACATGCCATTATTCTACAAATCATAATATTACATTAAAATACAAATCCACCTCAAGTCTTTCCTTATATGCACTTCATGCTGATCCACTTTGGTCCAAGCTATCTATAAATCTCCACCTACGTGTGGAAAAACAATTACACGTTAAGCAATTTGCTAAGCAATTTGCTTAGTGGTGTACATAAAAGAAATACAACAATTTTGAACATTTTGAACACTTTAAAATAAAAACAAAGTATGTTCATAAGTCAAAAACAAATTAAACAACTTTATAAAACAAAAACACAAAACTTATATTATAAACCTTTCATAGTATAATCAAATTTTATATCGAACTGATTATGAGTCAGTAGGCTTATTAACAATCGAGTAGTGTGTTCGGAAAAAGAGATACTTGCTATTCGGATATGTTGACAGAAAGTAGGTGGGTGTATGAAAAATTGCCAAGCACACTATGATCTGCCATTTAAATTCCTAACCAATTACTTAATGAAGTGAATGATATTTGGAGCGTTGTTTTATCAAAATGCCTAAATCTTAGAATGATATGAACTTTTTAGCTTTTAGTACAAGTCTTGGTTAGGAATACAATGGTAGTCTACTCTAGGGGACGTGACTTGGAACTTCATTGACCTAACTATGAGTTTCACCTTGAAAGGAGTATAGTATTACTTGAAGGGGGTGACCAATTCAAAGGTGCAAGTAATATCAGGACAAGGAATGCTTAAGGCATTTTCTAGTGCCAATATAGCCTATTTAGGGGCAAATCAGAGCAGTGGAACCATGACTAATAGAACCAAAGGCACCTATTGAATTACAATCACTCATTTAAGAGTATCACACTTTCTTTAAAAAGATTGAAAGGCTACCTCCTCCTAGGGCTCATGATCATAGAATTAACTTGGAAGCAGGAACTGTTCCAGTTTACATCAGGCCCTACAGACACTCCCCTATACAAAAACATGTTATAGAATAGATGATCAAAGAACTCTTAGACAATGGCACCATCAAGCATAGTGTCAGTCCTTATTTCGCACCATCATTTTGGTTAAGAAAAAGGATGATAGCTACTGGCGCATGTGCATTGATTACAGGGAGTTGAAGAAACACACAATCAAGGATATATCTCCTATCCCTAACATTGAAGAACATTTTGATGAGTTGTATCGGGCTACTATATTCACTAAGCTAGACTTAGCTTCTGGATATTATCAAATGAGAATATGGGAGAGGGATACCCATAAGACAACATTTAAGACTCAAAAGGGTCATTATGAGTTTATGGTCATGTCTTTTGGCCTACAAATGCCCCTTCTAGGTTTCAAAGTTTGATGAATGAAGTATTTAAGCCCCTATTAAGAAAGTCAGTTCCAGTCTTCGTTGATGATATATTAGTTTATAACACTACTATGGCGCAACACATCTCTCTTGTTAGGGAAGTGTTTCGGTTACTCCAACAGCATCAGTTAGTACCTAAGCTTAGCAAATGAACATTTGGAGAACGGAGGGTAGAATACTTGGGTCACACTATTGAGGGTAGAAGGGTTTTTATTGATGATGAAAAGGTAGAAGTTATTGAAGTTTGACCTATTCCTTGTAATATCAAATAGCCAAGGGGCTTTCTAGGACTAGCAGGGTATCACAGGAGATTAATAAGGGGTTTTGGATTAATTAGCAAACCCTTGACTAACCTACTCAAGAAAGATGCTTTTGGATGTAATGAACATGCCACCAGGGCTTTTGAAGAACTCAAACAAGCTCTCACAACTTCCCCTGTATTAGTCCTATCTAATTCTAACAAGACATTTGAAGTGGAGACAGATTCTTGTGAGAAGGGAATTGGGGCAGTACTCATGCTAGAAGGGCATCCTATTTCCTACATTAGCAAGGCTTTAGTAGATAGATATCAAGGATGATCAATATATGTGAAGGAGCTCCTAGCTGTGGTACATGTAGTTAAAAAGTGAGGCCATTACTTGGCTTATAAAAGATTCATAATAAGGATCGATCACAAAAGCCTCAAGTTTCTGCTCGAGTAAAGGATTACAACTACTGATCAATAAAAATACATAGCTAAACTACTTGGTTATGATTTTAAGATCACTTACAAGAAGGGGAAGGACAACACATCTATTGATGCTCTTTTTAGGTTTCCAATGGCTGAATTAGCTATTATTATAGTATCTACCCAAGTAGCTAGCTTGATGCCTGAATTATTGAGAATTGGGAAAAAGATAGTGAGTTACAGAATGTAATAGTAGAACTAAAGGCTAAAGGGAATGAGTAGGGCAAGGCTTATTCTTGGTCTGAAGATGTGCTTAGAAGAAAAGGGAAGACAATCATTGGCAACCGTAAGGAGCCATGGAGAAAAATAATTCAACTAATGCATGAAACTCCCTAAGGAGGGCATTCTGGGTCCGTACCCATAACTAAAAGGATTAACACCAGTTTATATTAAAGGGGCTAGAAAAAGATGTCAAGAACTATGTTAGGGGATGTCACATTTGTCAGACTTGCAAAATGATAATGTGAAGACCCTAGTCTTACTATAACCGCTTCATATACCAGAGACCATTTGGGCCTATGTGAGTGGGGATTTCATCGAGAGAGTACCTAAAGCTTAGGGCAAAGACGTTATTTTTATGGTGGTAGATAGGTTCAGTAAATATGCTCATTTCTTGAGCCTAAAGCACCTATATAACGCATAAGTGGTGGCCCAACTCTGCTTAAATGAGATTTACAAGTTACATGGTTATCCCGATACAATAGTCAGTGACAAGGATCTTGTGTTTGTTAGTAACTTCTAGAAAGAGCTATTTTCTCTTTAGGGAGTTCAACTAGCTAGATCAACAACTTACCACCCTTAAATAGATGGTTAAACTGGATTGTAAATAAATGCCTGGAAACTTACCTACGTTGTATGTGTCATCAGCACCCCAGGAAGTGGCTTCAATGGCTTTCTTAAACGGAATGGTGGTACAATACCAATATCTACTCTTCTATCAATTGTACTCCTTTTAAAGTAGTTGATGGGATACCTCCTCCAATTCATATTCCTTATGTGTCAGGAGACTCTTAATTACAATCTGTTGATCAGGTGTTGCAAGATAGAGAGAAAGGTTGGCAGACTATGAAGTACTTTGTATAAAGTAGGAAGATGATAAAAATAGAAGTGAAAGAGAAATCGAGATTGAAGATAAGGTTTACTTGAAGTTGCAACCCTACAAGTAGCAGAGTGTAGAATATAGGGCTTATAAAAAGCATGCTCCTCCCTACATTGGCTCCTTTCTTATAGAAGACAAGGTTGGAAGGGTAGCGTACAAGGTTACTTTACCAGCAGGAGCAACAATTCACTCGGTCCTCCATATTTGCCAGATTAAGAAAAAGATTCATGAAGATGTGGTTGCTAGCAATCCAACAATTTATCCAGACTCTCTTAAGCTGATGGCACTGCTTGATTGTAAGAATGTGAAAAGGGGATACAAGGCGGCTACTAAATTGATGATTCAATAGAGTGGAGGGAAATCAAGAAATATTACTTGCGAATGTGTTGAAGTGATTGCGACTTGCTTCCTAGACTTCGACCATGGGTTAAGGTCTTAAGAGGAGCGGATTGTTACAAGGAAAATGAATAAGCAGAGGAAGATTGGACCGTTGAATAAATCCCTAGTTCTGTAAATAAGGGAGAACTCTTAGAACTCCGCATTTTAGCCTTATTGATAGCTAGCTCATTGCTGAGCTGGCATTTTCTTGGCACATGTAATAGCTACTATAAATAAGCTAGTCCAGCTCGTTTTAGTAGGTATTGAATGAGAATAACGATTTTCCCTCTCTAGAATCTCTGGTGAGATTCTCATTTCCAATTAATTGTTACACTCTACTTTGAGCAAAAGTAATCAGCGATAAGGAGATGAAGGAAGCGAGTGGAGCTAATGATGAGAAGAAACAAAGATCTTCGTGTTAGTAAGATATTAAACAAACGTGATATAGTCTTCAACATAAGGTGTTATACAGTTCTACAGAAGTGATACAAAGTCTTCCACAAGGGCTAGGGTGATGGCTGGCTTTGTGTAAGGCATGAATTTAGGGATTTCTGTGTAGTGGCTGAATTTAGGGATTTCTATGTAATGGTTGAATTTAGGGATTTCTATTTAGGGTGTGAATTTAGGGATTTTTTTTGTGTAGTGGGCGAATTTAGGGATTTCTGGGTAGTGGACAAATTTAGGGATTTCTGGGTAGTGGAAAAATTTAGGGATTTCTGGGTAGGGGCAGAATTTAGGGATTTCTATGTAGTGGACAGATTTAGGGATTTCTAGGTAGTGGATGAATTTAGGGATTTCTGGGTAGTGGACGAATTTAGGGATTTCTGGGCAGTGGACGGATTTAGGGATTTCTGTGCAGTGGACGGATTTAGGGATTTCTGGGTAGGGGCAGAATTTAGGGATTTCTGGGAAGTGAACGAATTTAGGGAATTCTGGTTAGGGGCAGGATTTAGGGATTTCTATGTAGTGGACAGATTTAGGGATTTATAGGTAGTGGACGAATTTAGGGATTTCTGGGTAGTGGACGAATTTAGGGTTAGGGTTAGGGTTAGGGTTAGGGTTAGGGTTAGGGTTAGGGTTAGGGTTAGGGTTAGGGTTAGGGTTAGGGTTAGGGTTAGGGTTAGGGTTAGGGTTAGGGTTAGGGTTAGGGTTAGGGTTAGGGTTAGGGTTAGGGTTAGGGTTAGGGTTAGGGTTAGGGTTAGGGTTAGGGTTAGGGTTAGGGTTAGGGTTAGGGTTAGGGTTAGGGTTAGGGTTAGGGTTAGGGTTAGGGTTAGGGTTAGGGTTAGGGTTAGGGTTAGGGTTAGGGTTAGGGTTAGGGTTAGGGTTAGGGTTAGGGTTAGGGTTAGGGTTAGGGTTAGGGTTAGGGTTAGGGTTAGGGTTAGGGTTAGGGTTAGGGTTAGGGTTAGGGTTAGGGTTAGGGTTAGGGTTAGGGTTAGGGTTAGGGTTAGGGTTAGGGTTAGGGTTAGGGTTAGGGTTAGGGTTAGGGTTAGGGTTAGGGTTAGGGTTAGGGTTAGGGTTAGGGTTAGGGTTAGGGTTAGGGTTAGGGTTAGGGTTAGGGTTAGGGTTAGGGTTAGGGTTAGGGTTAGGGTTAGGGTTAGGGTTAGGGTTAGGGTTAGGGTTAGGGTTAGGGTTAGGGTTAGGGTTAGGGTTAGGGTTAGGGTTAGGGTTAGGGTTAGGGTTAGGGTTAGGGTTAGGGTTAGGGTTAGGGTTAGGGTTAGGGTTAGGGTTAGGGTTAGGGTTAGGGTTAGGGTTAGGGTTAGGGTTAGGGTTAGGGTTAGGGTTAGGGTTAGGGTTAGGGTTAGGGTTAGGGTTAGGGTTAGGGTTAGGGTTAGGGTTAGGGTTAGGGTTAGGGTTAGGGTTAGGGTTAGGGTTAGGGTTAGGGTTAGGGTTAGGGTTAGGGTTAGGGTTAGGGTTAGGGTTAGGGTTAGGGTTAGGGTTAGGGTTAGGGTTAGGGTTAGGGTTAGGGTTAGGGTTAGGGTTAGGGTTAGGGTTAGGGTTAGGGTTAGGGTTAGGGTTAGGGTTAGGGTTAGGGTTAGGGTTAGGGTTAGGGTTAGGGTTAGGGTTAGGGTTAGGGTTAGGGTTAGGGTTAGGGTTAGGGTTAGGGTTAGGGTTAGGGTTAGGGTTAGGGTTAGGGTTAGGGTTAGGGTTAGGGTTAGGGTTAGGGTTAGGGTTAGGGTTAGGGTTAGGGTTAGGGTTAGGGTTAGGGTTAGGGTTAGGGTTAGGGTTAGGGTTAGGGTTAGGGTTAGGGTTAGGGTTAGGGTTAGGGTTAGGGTTAGGGTTAGGGTTAGGGTTAGGGTTAGGGTTAGGGTTAGGGTTAGGGTTAGGGTTAGGGTTAGGGTTAGGGTTAGGGTTAGGGTTAGGGTTAGGGTTAGGGTTAGGGTTAGGGTTAGGGTTAGGGTTAGGGTTAGGGTTAGGGTTAGGGTTAGGGTTAGGGTTAGGGTTAGGGTTAGGGTTAGGGTTAGGGTTAGGGTTAGGGTTAGGGTTAGGGTTAGGGTTAGGGTTAGGGTTAGGGTTAGGGTTAGGGTTAGGGTTAGGGTTAGGGTTAGGGTTAGGGTTAGGGTTAGGGTTAGGGTTAGGGTTAGGGTTAGGGTTAGGGTTAGGGTTAGGGTTAGGGTTAGGGTTAGGGTTAGGGTTAGGGTTAGGGTTAGGGTTAGGGTTAGGGTTAGGGTTAGGGTTAGGGTTAGGGTTAGGGTTAGGGTTAGGGTTAGGGTTAGGGTTAGGGTTAGGGTTAGGGTTAGGGTTAGGGTTAGGGTTAGGGTTAGGGTTAGGGTTAGGGTTAGGGTTAGGGTTAGGGTTAGGGTTAGGGTTAGGGTTAGGGTTAGGGTTAGGGTTAGGGTTAGGGTTAGGGTTAGGGTTAGGGTTAGGGTTAGGGTTAGGGTTAGGGTTAGGGTTAGGGTTAGGGTTAGGGTTAGGGTTAGGGTTAGGGTTAGGGTTAGGGTTAGGGTTAGGGTTAGGGTTAGGGTTAGGGTTAGGGTTAGGGTTAGGGTTAGGGTTAGGGTTAGGGTTAGGGTTAGGGTTAGGGTTAGGGTTAGGGTTAGGGTTAGGGTTAGGGTTAGGGTTAGGGTTAGGGTTAGGGTTAGGGTTAGGGTTAGGGTTAGGGTTAGGGTTAGGGTTAGGGTTAGGGTTAGGGTTAGGGTTAGGGTTAGGGTTAGGGTTAGGGTTAGGGTTAGGGTTAGGGTTAGGGTTAGGGTTAGGGTTAGGGTTAGGGTTAGGGTTAGGGTTAGGGTTAGGGTTAGGGTTAGGGTTAGGGTTAGGGTTAGGGTTAGGGTTAGGGTTAGGGTTAGGGTTAGGGTTAGGGTTAGGGTTAGGGTTAGGGTTAGGGTTAGGGTTAGGGTTAGGGTTAGGGTTAGGGTTAGGGTTAGGGTTAGGGTTAGGGTTAGGGTTAGGGTTAGGGTTAGGGTTAGGGTTAGGGTTAGGGTTAGGGTTAGGGTTAGGGTTAGGGTTAGGGTTAGGGTTAGGGTTAGGGTTAGGGTTAGGGTTAGGGTTAGGGTTAGGGTTAGGGTTAGGGTTAGGGTTAGGGTTAGGGTTAGGGTTAGGGTTAGGGTTAGGGTTAGGGTTAGGGTTAGGGTTAGGGTTAGGGTTAGGGTTAGGGTTAGGGTTAGGGTTAGGGTTAGGGTTAGGGTTAGGGTTAGGGTTAGGGTTAGGGTTAGGGTTAGGGTTAGGGTTAGGGTTAGGGTTAGGGTTAGGGTTAGGGTTAGGGTTAGGGTTAGGGTTAGGGTTAGGGTTAGGGTTAGGGTTAGGGTTAGGGTTAGGGTTAGGGTTAGGGTTAGGGTTAGGGTTAGGGTTAGGGTTAGGGTTAGGGTTAGGGTTAGGGTTAGGGTTAGGGTTAGGGTTAGGGTTAGGGTTAGGGTTAGGGTTAGGGTTAGGGTTAGGGTTAGGGTTAGGGTTAGGGTTAGGGTTAGGGTTAGGGTTAGGGTTAGGGTTAGGGTTAGGGTTAGGGTTAGGGTTAGGGTTAGGGTTAGGGTTAGGGTTAGGGTTAGGGTTAGGGTTAGGGTTAGGGTTAGGGTTAGGGTTAGGGTTAGGGTTAGGGTTAGGGTTAGGGTTAGGGTTAGGGTTAGGGTTAGGGTTAGGGTTAGGGTTAGGGTTAGGGTTAGGGTTAGGGTTAGGGTTAGGGTTAGGGTTAGGGTTAGGGTTAGGGTTAGGGTTAGGGTTAGGGTTAGGGTTAGGGTTAGGGTTAGGGTTAGGGTTAGGGTTAGGGTTAGGGTTAGGGTTAGGGTTAGGGTTAGGGTTAGGGTTAGGGTTAGGGTTAGGGTTAGGGTTAGGGTTAGGGTTAGGGTTAGGGTTAGGGTTAGGGTTAGGGTTAGGGTTAGGGTTAGGGTTAGGGTTAGGGTTAGGGTTAGGGTTAGGGTTAGGGTTAGGGTTAGGGTTAGGGTTAGGGTTAGGGTTAGGGTTAGGGTTAGGGTTAGGGTTAGGGTTAGGGTTAGGGTTAGGGTTAGGGTTAGGGTTAGGGTTAGGGTTAGGGTTAGGGTTAGGGTTAGGGTTAGGGTTAGGGTTAGGGTTAGGGTTAGGGTTAGGGTTAGGGTTAGGGTTAGGGTTAGGGTTAGGGTTAGGGTTAGGGTTAGGGTTAGGGTTAGGGTTAGGGTTAGGGTTAGGGTTAGGGTTAGGGTTAGGGTTAGGGTTAGGGTTAGGGTTAGGGTTAGGGTTAGGGTTAGGGTTAGGGTTAGGGTTAGGGTTAGGGTTAGGGTTAGGGTTAGGGTTAGGGTTAGGGTTAGGGTTAGGGTTAGGGTTAGGGTTAGGGTTAGGGTTAGGGTTAGGGTTAGGGTTAGGGTTAGGGTTAGGGTTAGGGTTAGGGTTAGGGTTAGGGTTAGGGTTAGGGTTAGGGTTAGGGTTAGGGTTAGGGTTAGGGTTAGGGTTAGGGTTAGGGTTAGGGTTAGGGTTAGGGTTAGGGTTAGGGTTAGGGTTAGGGTTAGGGTTAGGGTTAGGGTTAGGGTTAGGGTTAGGGTTAGGGTTAGGGTTAGGGTTAGGGTTAGGGTTAGGGTTAGGGTTAGGGTTAGGGTTAGGGTTAGGGTTAGGGTTAGGGTTAGGGTTAGGGTTAGGGTTAGGGTTAGGGTTAGGGTTAGGGTTAGGGTTAGGGTTAGGGTTAGGGTTAGGGTTAGGGTTAGGGTTAGGGTTAGGGTTAGGGTTAGGGTTAGGGTTAGGGTTAGGGTTAGGGTTAGGGTTAGGGTTAGGGTTAGGGTTAGGGTTAGGGTTAGGGTTAGGGTTAGGGTTAGGGTTAGGGTTAGGGTTAGGGTTAGGGTTAGGGTTAGGGTTAGGG